>PVIH01015312.1:0-50153 GCA_004025045.1 Sigmodon hispidus | reverse complement strand
CCCGCCGAGCCCTCCTCACCTCTGGTCAGGGTTCGAATCCGCCCCTCATAGACCCCTGCAGTTGGTTTGCTCAGTTCACTCAGTTCAGGGTCGCAGTAGGGCTCTTAGTAGATTCCCTGAGCAGCAGGGGCTGCGGGTGTGGCCAGGTGCAGGGTTCAGCTGCCCCTGCTCCAGAGTGCGCTGGGACGCCGCAGAGAGCACAGGTCCCGGTGGCGGAACCGGAAGCAGTATGGTGATTGTTTTTCTAATTGTTGCCACCACCTGCAATAGCTAGAATAAGACTTCACAGTGACCGATCTCCAAGCAAAGCTAATGAATAAGCTAGCAGCCACTAAATCATATTGGGCATGTGACAGTAGCAAGCTTTCCATGAGAAGCAGCATTCAGTTGGGCATGGTGACACAGTTCTGTGATCCCAGCCAAGACAGAGGCTGAGACAGGAAGGTGGCTCCATTCCAGTAATTTGAGATCATCCTGGACAACATAATAAGACCCTGTCATAAACAAACAAAAGAAGCAAAACAAATCATCACACAGCCTGAACATGTGTGCAAAGCTGTGCATTGCAGGATATCTAGATAGAAATGAACTGTGTGATGCTCAGTGTAAATAAGGTCCTTGTGTTTGTCAACACCAGGGACATCCACACTGTGTTTTTATGACAGAAAGACCAGCTGCTAGGTCTCAGGAGAACAAGAGCAGCACCTGAGACTCAGTGTGAGAGAGGATCATAAACCCTGGGTCATGTTGTCAAAACTAAGAAGAACAGAGACAGGATCACCCACTTTGGCAGGAAGTAACAAGTGAGCAGATACAGATTGAACTCAGTCAGAGGCAAGAACAGAAATAGTTAGAGCCCATTGTTTTTTTCTTTAAAAGTTTGTTTTTGCTTTTTTTACATACCCACCACTGTTCCCCCTTCCTCCCTTCTTCCCAGTCATCCCCCAGCTTCTCCCCCACCCCATTCTCCTATCCATTCCCAGGAGAGGACAAGGACTCCCAGGGTGAGTCATTGCAGTCTGGTATATACAGTTGAGGTAGGACCAATCTCCTCTCCTCCCCACCCGCCAGTATCAAGGCCAAGTAAGGTGTTCCTCTGTAGAGAACGGGCCCCAAGAAGCCAGTTCATGCACTGGGAATAAATCCTGATCCCACTGCCAGAGGCCCCACAAACTGCCCATGGCATTTGATTGCCATCCATAGTCAGAGGTCCTAGTTCCATCTCATGAAGTTTCCCCAGGTGTCATTTCAGACCTGAGCTCCCAATAGCTTGGATCAGCTATTTATATGGGTTTCCTCATCATAATCTTGACTCTTTTGCTTCCTTCCTCCCTCTCTTCACCTGGACTGGGAGCTTGACCCAATGCTTAGCTGTGCACCTCTGCATCTGCTTCCATCAGTTGCTGGATGAAGTAGAACCCAATTAAACTCCTGGGAGAGCCTCTATGGCCTGCCTGCTGGACTGCCTGTCCACCAGAACCAGCCTTACCGGGCCCCTGGATTCACAGTACTCACCTTGGTGCATGTGCCGCAGGCCTAGAACATTCTTGATATTTGGTTCATGAAGCAGTCGGCCTCAACCTTCCTAAAACTGCAACCCTTTAATTCAGTTCCTCATGTTGTGGTGGCCCCCAATTACAAACTTATATTTCTTACTACTTTATAACTTTAATTTTGCTATGGTTATGATCCATAATGTAAATATTTTTGGAGACATAGGTTTGCTAAGGGGGTTCAAAGAACCACCACTTCAGTGGGTTAGTGCTTGCTTCTCTGTTTCCCCAGAAATCCCCTCTTTCAATCTTTACACTGGTGGCTTACTCTGTTCCAGAGGTCTGAGCTCTACTGTCAACTCTTCAGAAGACTTCTACATGGAATGCAACAAGAAATATTTGCAGAAAAACAATCTTACCAGAAGTGGAAACAAGGTATATTGCTAGGTACTTTGCAGACATGGAAACCAAAGGCAATAGACACTGGCTGAGGTGACATTTCTAGGATTTTATCTGAGTGCAGACATTCAGCTTTTCATTGTGCGGCACAGAGAAGGAGGTTCTGGGGTACACTTGTGACAATGAGCCACAGCCTGGGCTCCGGAGGCACACCTCTACTGATGAGCCTGCATGTATTCATATGTATATTCCAGATAGCAAACCATAGTCAGATTCTGGGAGTATCTCTGATGAAGAACCATGGTGGGCTCTGGGAGTCCACATGTGCCAAGGAACCTCTTCACATCTGTGTATGAAATGTGTGCACCCTTTTCCCAGGTCAGAAATGAAAAGGGGGACATAAAAACAGACCTCCAGGAAATCCAGAGAATTATCAGGTCATACTTTGAAATTCTATACTTCAAAAAAATGAAAAACCTAGAAGAAATGGACAGCTTTCTGGACAGGTACCATGTGGTGGAATGTTCTCTATATGCTGTAAATAAAGGAGCTGTTTTGGCCTATGTGGGACACTGTAGAAGTGGGTGGGGAATCAGAGGACAGACAGGTAGAAGGAGGGTGGAGTTAGTCAGTCTCCATCCAACCCCTGTTGAAGAATCATGTAAGGAATCCAGGTGAGCCACGGGTCAGGCCATGTGGCAGATAGAATAATAGAAATGGGTTGATTTAAGATGAAAGTGCTAGCTAGTAATGTGCATGATACATGGGCTAAACAGTATGAAGTTAATATAAGTGTCTGATTTATTTCTTTGTGGGACAAAAGCTTCCGCGGGCCAAGTCCAAATCTCCGGCCCCAAATGGGCCGGGGAAATTTTCTACAACAATACCACTTACCAAAATTAAATCAAGATCAGATTAAAGACCTAAACAGATCTATAACACCAAAGGAAATTGGAAATTGAAGCTGTCATTAAAAGCCTCACAAGTTAAAAAACAAAAACAAGCCAAGGTCCACATGGTTTCAGTGCAGAATTCTACCAGACATTCAAAGAAGAATTAATACCAATACTCCTCAAATTATTCCATAGAATAGAAAATGAAGGAATATTGCCAAACTCTTTTTATGAGGCCACAATAACTCTAATACTGAAGCCGCTCAAAGACACAACAAAGAGAATTACAGACCAATTTCCCTAATGAATATTGATGCAAAAATACTCAACAAAATTGTTGCAAACTGAATACAACGTATAAAAAATATTATCCACCATGATCAAGTACGCTTCATCCCAGAAATGCAGGGGTGATTTAACATATGAAAACCTGTAAATGTCATCCATCATATAAACAAACTGAAGGAAAAAAAAAACATGGCTATATCCTTAGACACTGAAAAAGCCTTTGACAAAAACCAACACTCTTTTATGATAAAAGCCCTGGAGAGATCAGGAATTACAGGGAGAATATCTAAATATAATAAAGGCAATTTACAAGAACCTGACAGCCAAAATCCCAACATAATATTTTTTGGACCTTGAAAGAACAATACTCAATTTCATTTGGAATAACAAGAAAGCCAGGATTGCCAAAACAATTTTGCTCAACAAAAGAACCTCAGGAGGCATCATCATCCCTGACTTCAAGTTATACTATAGAGCTACAGTAATAAAAAACAGTCTGGTATTGGCATAAAAACAGACTTGTGGATCAATGGAATAGAATTGAGGATCCAGACATTAAACAAAAACCTGTGAACACCTGATCTTGGACAAAGAGGCCCAAAATATGCAATGGAAAAAAGATAGTATATTTAACAAATGGTGTTGGCATACCTGGATGATAGTGTGTAGAAAAATGCAAATAGATCCGAGCCTGTCACCCTGCACAAAACTCAAATCCAAGTGGATCAAAGACCTCAACATAAACCCAACCACGTTGAACTTGATAGAAAAGAAAGTGGGAAATATACTTCTACGAATTGGCACAGGCAACCACTTCCTAAACATAACACCAATGGCACAGACACTAAGATCAACAATCAATAAGTGGGATCTCCTGAAGCTGAGAAGGTTCTGTAAAGTCAAGGACTCTGTCAATAGGACAAAAACGACAGCCTACAGAATGGGAAAAAATTTTCACCAACCCTACAAGTGATAGAGAATTGATCTCTAAGATATATAAAGAACTCAAGAATTTAGAGCCCAAAACCTTGAATAACCCAATCAAAAAATGGGGTTCAGATCTAAAAAGGGAATTCTCAGCAGAAGAATTACAAATGACTGAAAGGTACCTGAAAAAGTGCTCATTATCTTTAGCCACCTGAGCAATGCATATCAAAACAACTTTGAGATACCACCTTACTCCTGTCAGATTGGCTAAGATAAAAAGACACAGATGACAGCCTATGCTGGAGAGGTTGTGGAGCAAGGGAAACACTCCTCCATTGTTGGTGGGAGTGTAAACTTGTTCAGCCACTCTGGAATGCAGTATGACGGTTTCTCAGAAAACTGAGAATCAATCTCCCCAAGGACCCAGCAATACCACTTCTGGGTGTATACCTTAAAGATGCACAGTCGCACTCCATAGGCATTATCTCAACTATGTTCATAGCAGCATTATTTGTAATAGCAAGAACCTGGAGCAACCTAGATGCCCCTCAACTGAAGAATGGATTAACAAACTGTGGTACATCTACACAATGGAGTACTGCTCAGCAGAAAGAAAAAATAATATACTAAAATTCACAGGCAAATGGATGGATTTGGAGAATATCCTCCTGAGTGAGATCTCACAAACCCAGAAGAATAAGCAGGGGATGTACTCACTCATTAGGGGACTCTAAACAAAAAGAAAAAGCAAAGCATACCCAAGCTGCAAACCACAACCACTGAGCAGCCTGGGATCTGAAACACCTTGGATTGACACCTTGGATCCCACTCCCCTAGAGGAACACCTGACTCAGTCTCGATGTTGGGGGGACAAAACTGGATCTGCCAGGAGTGGAAGCTGAACTGAGCAATATTGGGACCTTGGGACCTTGGGACTTCCTGCCCATGCTGGGGAGGAGATGGGGAGATGTGGAGAAGAGAGAGTGACTTGATGTGGTGGGAAGGGGAAGGGACGGTGAATAAGGATATACATGGATAGAAAATGTGACTTCTTTATTCATAATAAAAAGTACATATATATTTTTTTTTCCAAAAAAAGAAGCTGACAACCAACATCAAAGTAAATGGAGAAATACTCCAAGCAATCCCACTAAAATCAGGAACGAGACAAGGCTATCCTCTCTCCCCTTATCTATTCAATATAGTTCTCGAAGTTTTATCTAAAGCAATAAGAGAACAAAAGGAGATTAAGGGGATACAAACTGGAAAAGAAGAAGTAAAACTATCTCTATTTGCAGATGATATGATTGTATATGTAAGTGACCCACAAAATTCTACCAGGGAACTTCTACAGCTGATAAACACCTTCAGCAATGTAGCAGGATACAAGATTAACTCAAATAAATCAGTAGCCCACCTATACACTAAAGATAAAAGGGATGAAAAAGAAATAAAAGAAACATCACCATTTATAATAGCTACAAATAGCATTAAATACCTTGGAGTAACTATAACCAAAGAAGTAACAGATCTATTTAATAAAAATTTAAAATCACTGAAGAAAGAAATTGAAGAGGATATCAGAAAATGGAAAGATCTCCCATGTTCCTGGACAGGTAGGATCAACATAGAAAAATGGCAATTCTACCAAAAGCAATCTACAGATTCAAAGAAATTCACATCAAAATTCCAACACAATTTTTTACAGAACTTGAAAGAACAATACTCAATTTCACTTCTAATAACAGGAAAAGTAGGATCACTCAAACAATTTTGCTCAACAAAAGAATCTCAGGAGGCATCACTATCCCCGACTTCAAGTTATACTATAAAGCTACAGTAATAAAATTAGCCTGGTACTGGCATAAAAACAGACTTGTGAATCAATGGAATTGGACTGAAGACCCCAACATTCACCCACACAGCTATGAACACCTGATCTTTGACAAAAATGCCCAGAATATTCAATGGAAAAAAGATAGTATCTTTAACAAATGGTGTTGGCATAACTGCATGGTAGTGTGTAGAAAAATCCAAATAGATCCAAACCTATCAAGCTGCACAAAACTCATATCCAAGTGGATCAAAGACCTCAGCAGAAACCCAGCCACACTGAACTTAATAGAAAAGAAAGTGGGAAATACCCTCCAACACACTAGCACAAGTGACCACTTTCTAAATATAACACTAGTAGCACAGACACTAAAAACAATAATCAATAAGTGGGACCTACTGAAACTGAGAAGCCTCTGTAAAGCCAAGGATATAGTCAATAAAACAAAACTACAGACTACAGAATTGGAGATTTTCACCCACCCTACAAGTGACAGAGGACAGATCACTAAAATATAGAGAACTCAAGAAACTAGCACCCAAAACCCTAAATAACCCAATCAAAAAATGGGGGTTCAGAACTAAAAAGGGTATTCTCAGCAGAAGAATTACGAATAGCTGAAAGGCACCTGAAAAAGTGCTCAATATCTTTAGCCATCAGAAAAATGCAAATCAAAACATCTTTGAGATACCACCTTACACCTGTCAGATTGGCTAAAATTAAAAACACAGATGACAGCCTATGCTGGAGTGAATGCAGAGCAAGAGGAACACTCCTCCATTGTTGGTGGGAGTGTAAGCTTGTTCAGCCACTCTGGAATGCAGTATGGCAATTACTCAGAAAATTGGCAATCAATCTTCCCAAGGATCCAGCAGTACCACTACTGAGCATATACCATTAAGATGCACATTTGCACCCCAAAAGCATTAGCTCAACTATGTTCATAGCAGCATTATTCATAATAGCAAGAACCTGGAAACAACTTAGATTCCCCTCAACTGAAGAATGGATTAACAAACTGTGGTACACCTACACAATGGAGTACTACTCAGCACCAAGAAAAGAATAGTGATATCCTAAAATTTGCAGGCAAATGGATGGATTTGGAGAATATCCTCTTGAGAGAGGTATCACAATCCTAGAAAGATAATCAGGGGATGTACTCCCTCATTAGTGGACTTTAAACAAAAAGCAAAGCACACCTAAGCTGCAAACCACAACCACTGAACACCCTGGGATCTGAAGCACCTTGGATCTGCACTTTGGAGCCCATTCCCTCCAGAGGAACACCTGACCCAGTCTTGATATTGGAATGAGGAAATCAAACTTGCCTGGAGTAGAGGGTGAACTAAGCCACCTTGGGACCTCTTGCCCTTTCTGGGGAGGAGATGATGAGAAGGAGAGAAGAGAGAGTGATCAGGAGGGATTGTGAGGGGGAAGGGAATTTGAACAAGAAAATACATGGATAAAAAATGAGACTTTATTCAAAAATTAAAAGAAGAAATAAAAACACAAAAAGAACATGGGGAAATGTCAACAATGAACTGAACATGGGATCTAGATACAGTACAGAAAATAAATGAAAGCATCTTGTGAATACAGGAGATGTTCACCTTCATTCACAATATCAGAATTTTGTACTAAAGCTTTGCTGAGGTGTAACTTCCTCACCTATCATATTGACAGCATGACCCTAACCCTAACCCTCACCTATCATATTGACAGCATGCTCTGTTCCATAGACTGTGGAGAAATAGTCACTTTGTTATGTTGTCAGTGGGGATGAGAAATGTATGTATTCAACCGGTGGGGTTTTGACATATTTGTAACATTAAATATGCATTTACCTTTAGACCTAGCATTTAAAATTTCAGAAATGTTTTCTACAATGTGTGTAATAGCATAAATAGCACTCTTATGCACAGCTACATTGTAACAATGCTCATAATAGCAGAGGATTAGAAACTTGCTCTATAGGCTATGGAAGATCCACTTAGTGGAACATCATATAGCTTTAGATAGATGGATATCACAGTAAATAAATATAGGGTTCTAACATTTACTCAAAGAAGAGTCACAAATATGTCTGTGAACTATAAAATGAAATAATGACTTGAAATAGTAAGAGGGAGAGGTATGGAGAAGATAGACATAGAAATGAGTTTTTAAAAAAAATGTTTCACTTTGTAAATTTAACATTGGTACAATATAAACATCCTTATAATCACAAAAGTTAAGTAAAAACTAAAGAAGCAATCCTAAAAATGTTTGAAGTGACTTTAAAAATGGGCCATGGGTGTACATCCCTAGTGTGGTAAACCACTTACAGTAATCCAGCAGAGGCAGCAACAAAAACACATGAAAAGCTTGTCGGTGGCTCACACCTAGTCTTGCCCTTTGAAATGTTTCCAAGTATCTGTGTGTGCATCAATGAAAATGATCATGTCAGTACATCCAAGGTTTTCCACCACATTAAGTGAAAAAAGCACATGCTATTAGAGGTAAATTTCCACTCTGCTAAAGTTGTTCTAAAAATATTAGTGAGATTCTGTCTCTGGACATCCCATTGTCTTGCAAATGTGATATAAGAATAAACAATGACCTGCAGTATCCTATGCAGAGAGACAACAGTACACAAGGAGCCTCCTGGTAGACCATGCCATCTATAGAATATTCATGTAAAGAAAGAGTAAGCTTGAATCACACCCAGTTCCCAGGTCTACCACTGATGGTGGAGACTGAGGAAATAGAAACCTACTAAGCAAAGTGGTGAGAATGTAGTCAGTTGAGTCCTGAAGATGAGACACTGTACTACTGCACTCAACAAACTGCTCCATTTGTTTATCAAAAATGCAAAGAAAAAATAGAGAAGAAAAGGAGACTCAAGACACCACCCAAAGAAATGGTGTAGTCCTAATTTGAATAAATCAAGCCTATAAAAATTATGTACACTCTCAGCTGGTATGCAAACTCTCCTGGCTATCTTGTATGCATGAACATGGTCTGATGATTTTGAAGCATGATTGTAAATTTTTTGAGATGTAAAACTGCTATTGTGGTTAAGCTTAGAGGGTACTCACCTCCTTGTTGTAATGTTTAGCCTCTGGGCTTTTGGTTCGTTTTTCTTCCACCACCTGAGTCTTTCTTGCTGCATGCTGGCCATAAACCAAATCATCCTTCAACATCACACACATGGAATGACAGATGCATCTTTGTACAGTGAATGAACACATTGAAAATATAGCTCTGGCTTCCTTGGGTAATGTGAGTCTTGCTCATTGTATGTGTGTGCTTCTTTTTAAAAATTTAAAATTATCTACATTGAATGAGCATTGGATATTCTATTTTTTTTCTTTTCAATTTCCCAAGGAACTAATGAGGCTGCCAGTTTACTTAAAGTGTTAGCTCCTTTATCAAAACCCCTGCCCAGAAAGTTTCTCAGTGAAGAGTTGTTAAGTTCAATTCATTTCCATGTAAGAGTTATGCTATGGAATGCTGGCCACATAGTGAGAACTACCCAGCCCGTTTTGTACTTGTTTGTGTATGGAGAGCATAAGTCTTGAGGGGACCCTCTAGGGCCTCTGCATCCCTTAAAGTTGTCTTTGGCTTTGACTCACTGTGTCAGATTATTAGGCTGCCTATGGTTAGCTTTTAGCCAATCAGAACACCAACAGACATGGGCTTGCTATTCCCATTATAGCATTGGTCTTCATTGGTTTAAATTTGAAACTGTGTTACTCTAACTTTCCCAATAGATAGTTCAAAAATGCAAAGAGAACAAAGCAGAGGCGGTGAAACTCCTCTTTCCCATCTCTGTTCCTGGGGTATGCAGAGTTTCTTTCTAGAAGCAACCAATTAGGAGAGCAAGGAGACAGAGGGAAGGAAAGGGAAGGGCTGTGGCTAGCAAGGCTGCCAGGGATGAGTCACACAACAACTGGGCAATGGTATACAATACATCTGTCCTGAGAACTTAGATGCCTATGCGAATCGGTGTGTGTGAAACAGGGGAGATAACTTAATTAAGAGATGTAGCCTATCTCTGCTGTTCTACAGTTTGCTCCTTGTTACTTTGTGTCTCTTGGTGAGCTAGCTCAGCTGGTACAGAACCCACCAGTATCTCTTGGATAATTGTTCCACAGCAGTGCCCAGGATGCTTCCTTATTCCTTTTCTTGTAACGGCTCAGTTTTCACGTACAGCTTCACTGTATTGCATTTAATGCTCTCTTTACCATTGTACATCCATCCAATGGTTTGTGATGCCATTTTGAAAACAGCATTTGATAACTTCTTCATATAGGACACAAAAAAGATTTTGTTTACTACAAAAAGCTTGTGTCTCCACGGCTCACTCAACTGTTTGGCGCCCTGGCCCCCCCTCACATTCCACATCAGACGGGCACATCCCACAATCTTCACACAGTAACAACTATCTTTGAATAGACAACTCAGGACAGACACACCTGTGGGGTGCGGGTTCAGGTTGGTTTGACTGGGGTGTGTGTTGGGTGGGTGGGGTAGGACTGAGGCAGCCTTGTTTATTATGCTTGAGGTCTTTAGCTGGGGCCAGGCGCTTTAAGCTTCTCTCAAGGGATTCTAAAGCCTCTGAGTTGCTCAGAAATTGGCTAAAAAGCTCTCGCCCTTGGCTGAGTTCAGAGCATTGCTTCACCAGGAACTGCTGGAAATGGGGGCAAGCTGCTAAGCACAGAAAGCTCAGAGGCAGAAACAGGCTCAGGGTATTTTTAAACCTTTTGCAGAGAGCCCAAATTTATCACCAGCAGTCTTTTAAATGTGGTTTTCTTTTTCACCCACCTCTCTTTCAAAGAGGAGCTTTTATTTTATTTTTTTTCTCTCTGCTCAAGTCTGAGTGTTCAGATAGCAACAGCTCAGCTCTAACAAACAGAACAAGTTAACACTTGTGAGAGCTACAGACCGTAAGCAGCAAAGGAAACAGTTCACATAAACCACACCTCCCTTCCCTCCTGGCTACAAAGGGAACCATATCTATTTGCCATCTTTGTTCTAGCAACAGACAGATTGAGGTGAAAAGCAGCTGGGTAGGAAAGAGAAGAACGAACTTGAGCGTGCTCACTTCTGTCCAATCCCCTCTGCTCCAATCCCATGTCTCCCCAGAGCTGGGTACAGAAAATGTTAATTCCCAAATTTAAAGGGAACTTGGTCATCATTTTCTTTCTTGGACCCATCTTCTCTGACAGTTTAAGTATTTTTTTTCTTTATTCTCATGAAAAAAAAAGCTATAAGAAATGTCTTAAAGAAATGCATTCATGCATGGTACAGAAAACATGATACTACATAAAATGAATGGGCATTAGATTAATTTCTCTTGTTGGAACATTTTTAATTATTCAGCCAGTAAATACGTGGGCAATGACCATTTCAGGCTTTAGTAAGGCAGGGAAACTCACAAGTGGCTACTTTCCATACATGAAAATATTTAGTATTCCATAGCCCTGCACACACTGGAAATACAGATGAAATCTTCTCATTGTTAAAGAAGATGCATTCATACAACATCTGCACAAAGGTGAAGAAACTTGGATTGAATGAAACTTGCAGTTATACTCAGTGATGAATGCTCAGATAGTTAGCCATCAGCCAGAAGCCCATCAGGCTAGTTCTAGCCTGCAAGCCTACAGGTTACATCACTGAGCCAAGGACTGAAGTCCAGTGCTGCCACTTGGATCTGACGTGGCATCCAGCCCTAATCTGGACTTCCCCAGTTTGGGTCAGAGATCATAGATGCTTCTTCCCTGCTGATCAGTTTATGAAACACACAACTGGCTGCCTTTAATACCTAGAACAAAAAGACTTTAGTGCTTTCGATGGGAAGGTTCTGAAACTGTAGATGGATGGATGCAAAGAAGCATCGAATGGATTGGAAGCCAACGTGTAAACCTGTTCAGCTTCTTGTGCATTTCTCTCTATGCTCTTTGGAAGCAACTTTCTGCGTGTGTCTCTGCTTGGGTAGCTGTCAAAACCCCAAGCTTAGCACAGTTGTCTCAGTGATTAGACTCTGGGTTTGGGGTCAGGAAGTTAGCTTGAGGAGGGGGTGGGGTTTTTTGTGGCTGTCTGAGCAACTGTAGAATTGTTTGATCTTTTCAGGCTTTAGAACTGATATCTTGCTACACTGTCAGTGGCCTTTGGTAGGCCACACTCGAGGAGGGTATTTTATTTGTCTTTACAAATGAGAGACTAGGTCAGCTAATTGACATCTCAGGGGACAGCACCGAAGGGCAGATACATAGCTGATGCAATGAAGGATGACGAAAAGAGCCTAGGCCTTCCCCATGCCAGGCCCTTCCCTGGCCCCGGAAAATTGTACATGCTTTTTCTGGTAGGTAGGCCTTCAACCATCAAGATTCTTTAAAACTCATGGCAAAGAGCAGAACAGTGCAAAGACTTCAGGAAAATGTTGTAGATAAACCCAGAGAAAAGCCACTGTTTAACTGAAGTCTTATTCTCTAGACTGAAGTTTTAAGGGAAAAGCATGTTGAGAGTTACCGTGCATTTTTAGTTGTCGCACAAGAACTGTGAGCTCTTTAGTAATTTTCCGATGCTCCAGGGAAGAAAGAAGCCCTGGAGAAGGCCTGTCAGAGAGACTGTGAGAGCTGGCTGTAGAGATGGACACAGCAGGCTTCCCAGGAGAGACTTCTCAGACTCGGTGGCGAAGAAAACTCCTTTCTACCCTTAGCTAATGAGGGGCTTGTAGAGGCAGCTGGGGAAACTTAATCCTCTAGCAGCTAAAGAGGGTTGACAGCATGGTTCTATGTGGCATGGGAGGTGGGAGCAGGTGTCTAGCAAAGAACTGCAGCTTGGAGGATTAGGGACCGAACCAGTGCCGTTAAAGATGAAGTGGAAGGGGAGCCACCCGTATGTACACATTTAAACAAGTGTCTAGTAGCCACACGGAGATATGAATGCAGTTACTTTTGGTGAATATATTTTATTTCACCCAATGTATCTAAAACATTACTGCTTTACATGTATAATTAGTATTATCAATGAAATCTATAACAGTAAGTGTAAACCTGAGTTAGTTCAAGGTATATAAAATTGAGGACTGGAGAGATGGCTCAGGGGTTAAGAGCACTTCCTGCTCTTGCAAAGGAGCCGGACTCAGTTCCCAGTACATACAGAGGCTTATGATTCAAATTCAAGGGGTCTGAGGCCGTTTCCTGACCTTCACAGGCACAAGGTAAGCTCATGGTGCATGTGTAGACATACATGCAGGCAAAACACTATACACATCAAATAGAATAAGTAAATCTCTAAAAAATAATAAACTTAGACAAAATTTAGATACATCTCATGTGCTCACCAGTGCATATGGTAGGTGACTGCAATGCTAAAGAGAAGTGTAGGGGTCTAGAATAGGGAAAGGAATTATACAGTCTTCCAGGCTGGGTTCAGACAACTGAGTTCAGAATGTGTCTGCTTTATGTGAGAATGTAAGAGTCTATTCACACTTGTAAGTTAGTTGTGCGCACTCAAATATGGAACTGTTTATCCCAGGTAGATGACCGCACTGTTCGGGAGGCAGTATGAATGGGAAAAGGACCTATAACCCCAAATGTCTGTGTCTTTACTTAATGAAAGTTTCTTTCTCCCCATGATACATGTCATCTTAGTTGAGGGGACTTCGGGACATGAGAGATCTCAACTGTGTCCTTTGGTCCACCCTGTTCAATCTCTCAGGGCAGCTAGAGATAGAAACATGACTGTACAAAGGCAGAGAAAATGCTATGTTTAGTTTTGAATCAGGATCTGTCTGTCTGTCTGTCTTGCAGCAGAGAAACTTCACTGAATTTTACAGAGTAGAAGACGAAGAGAAGTCAGACACATCACTGACGATGATGAATACATTGGAAGTCAATGGTTTGCCCAACCCTAGTAAAAATTTTCTGTCAGTCAGCAGAGGGCTTCTCATTATCTCCTGTCTTCCTTTCCATTTTGATTTCAGGTAACAGTAGCTGGAGACAGATGTGGTCTGCTCCCTGTCTTATTGTCTCTCTCTTAAGGTAGCAGCTCTCTTTGAAGATGAAAGCCCAGCTAGGGACTGTTTAGGATTGAATTATGTTTCTTCTGCCTCCTAATGTCAGACTTCAGTGCAAGCAGATTTGAAGACAGCGCCTTTGTAGAGGTAATGGAAGCACAGTGACGTCTCTGATGGAGTTCTTGTAAGAAGAAAAAAAGACACCTGTGAACCTTTCTGGACTCTTTACACACACAGGGAAGACTTCTATGACAATCCAGACTTGTAGGGTCCTCACCTGCAAACCAATGGGAATAGTACATTGATTTTGGACCTCCAAGGCATGAGGCTTTTTGTGTGGCTTAAGCCACCCAATCTGTAGCATTGCATTGTGACAATCTGGGAGGATACAGCAAGGCCCTGTCCTACAGTCTACCCTTGAACCATGCAAAATGTCTTCTTGTGACGTGGTGAGGTTGGTGAGTCGCTCTGAAGTGGAACAGAAGAGAAATACATTCAGTCAGCACCTAGAACATTCAGCATGCTTCTAAAGATGTGTCTATGTGACTCCCTTCAGAGATAGCCGTGGTGATCAACAGAACAGAGGGTGATCTCAGGGGAGACAAAAGTTTCCTGTTTGCAGGAGGCACATTTATCCCCAATCTTCTTCCTTCCTCGCCAGTGCCTGTCCAGCCAGCCACTCAGTTCTGTGGTCAGCCTACTCAGTTCTGTGGTCAGGTCTATCTATCTATCTATCTATCTATCTATCTATCTATCTATCTATCTATCTATTTATCTCACACATAGATAGACAGACAGATAGATAGAGGTCTGCATGTGTGTGTATGCTGGTACACGTATTTCTCGTATCTCTCCATGTGTATGAAGAGGTCAGAGGTTGACACTGGGTATCTCCCTCAGTTATTTTACATATTGACCTTTTGTCAGGGTCTCAAAATCTGAAATTCAATGATTTGGCTGGATTGGATGACTAGCAACCCCCACAGATCCTTCTGTCTCCACCTTCCCAGTGTTCCCGTGTTGGGATTATAGGCATGCACTGGACACCTCATTTTTATGTGGGTCTGGAGATCTGCACACAGGACCTTATGCTTATGCAACAAGTATGTGATCCACTGAGAGTCATCTGTATAGATCCTGTAATACAACTGCATGTCATCTGGGTGTCTCAGGAAAGGACATTCACTTAGACATATAGCCCATTGGTTTTGCCTTTCTTTTTCTATTTTTTTTATTTAAAAAGGTATTTCTTTCCTTATGTATACCCTTGCTCACCCTCCCTTCTCTCCTCCCAGTCCCTCACAATCTTTGCTCAGCCTCCCCCACCTCATCTCCTATCCATTCCCCAAAGAGAATGGCAAAGAGTCTCAAGGTGGGTCACTTCAGTCAGCTGTATCCATTTGAGGAAGATCGAGTTCCCTCATCCTAATATTAGTGCTGGGTTTGGTGTTCCTCTGTAGGGAATGGGCTCCAAGGTGCCAGTTCATAAATAGGAACATAGTCTGACCCTACTCTAAGAGGCTCCACATACTGTCTATGCCATTCAACAGTCATCTACCTTTGGAGGGTTTGGTTTCTTTCCACAGTGGCTGTTTCTGATTCAGTGAGCTCCCAATAGTTCCAGCTAGACATTCCTGTGGATCTCCTTCTCATGATCCTGATTCCTTTGCTCATATACACTCTCCTCTCTCTTTCTCTCTCTTCAGCTGGACCGGGAGCTCAGCCTGGTGCTTAGCTATGGGTCTCTGCTTTCGCCTCTATTTGTTGCTGGATAAAGATTCTATAATGACAATTAAGATGGTCATTCATTTTATTGTAGGCGAGGTCTTGTCTAGGCACCCCTCCACTATTGGTTGGAGTCCTAGCCAGGGGTATCCTGTGGGTTCATGGAGGTTTCCCAAGCACCTGGCCTCTTTCCAACCCCAGATTGGCTCCTTTTATCAATATCTCCATCTCTTTTTTCTCACTCTTTGTTGTTCTCTACCATCTCTTTAATCTCATGATTTGTTCCCACCTCTCCTTGCTCACTACCCGTTATGATACCAATTTACTCAGGAGATCTTCCCTATTTTCTCTTCCCAGGGGGGTCCCTGGATGTCTCTTAAGTTCCTTCTGTTCCAAAGCTGTTCAGGGATTGTAGTTTGCAGCCTGGATATTCTTCGCTTTTTGTCTAAAATCCTCTTATGAGTGAGTACATATCATGTCTATGTTTCTGGACCTGAGTTACCTTACTCAGAATGATACTCTTCAAATCTATTCATTTTAGGATGCCATTTTTTTTTCTGCTGAGTAGTACTCCATTGTGTAAATATAACACAGTTTGTTAATTCATTGTTCATATGGTGTGTGTGTGTGTGTGTGTGTGTGTGTGTGTGTGTGTGTGTGTGTCTGAAGATGGTTATGTATACAGCTCAGAGGAAAACTTTCTGGAGTTAGTTCTCTCCTGCCATAGAGTTTTGGGAATCATATACAGGTCATTAAGTCTGTAATGTAAGGGCCCTTACAGGTTTGAGTCATCAACCAGTCCTGACCTTGTTTATTTCAGACAGAGTCTTTCATCAAGCTTTCTGATTTGGCTAGGCTGGTAGGACATCAAGCCCCGGGGATTTTCCTGACTCTGCTTCCCCAGAATGACGAATCCCACTTTGAGTAGTGGGAATCCAGCCCAGATCCTCATACTTACAGATCAAGTACTTACCAACTGAGGACTCACCCTGACAGAGAGGGTTTATGTCTTTGCTTTTTTTTATTTTCAGTTTTAAAAAAGGGCCATAAATTCTGAATGTTTGGATGAATACTTATAGCCCCATGGTTTGCTTAAATATATATGTGCATATACATGCCCATCTGAACTATTCCTATCAAGAACAGAACTATTTTTAAAATGCTTCCTCCATTGACACTTGAGCTGAAGAGCAATTTTATGGCATAATTATAACACATCACATAAATTGGTTAAGCCTTTGTTCTCACTGTGACTGAGCTCCAGAGAGTTTCTTTTCACCTCCCCTTCCCACAATGCCTGAATTAAGAATATCCCAACTTTAAGGCTGTTCTTCCTCCAGGGAATAAAAATTATGCTCTAAGATGAAGCGCCTAAGAAGTGATGGGTGGGAGAGAAGTTTTGGGCCCATGACTCACTCCTTTATTATGGGAGTAGGTAATTTTTAAAACTATGCTTAAGAGCTTTGCAGCAAAGATAACACAGGGGTGAGGAATGCCAGGAGGAGATGGTTTTGGGTACCAGGAGCCCTGGACAGAGGACAGCTGTAAGTGTTTGTCCAAGCTCTTGGGCACCTCCTAGAACCCTAAGCCCCCATTTTCTCATCATCACAAGAGAGACGATAGAGCAGATGAATTTAAACTAAATTCTACCACCCAAGACTAGAATACTAGTCTTGGGGTGAAAAGACAGTTTGAAACCAAATATCAGATAGGCATTTCATAGCACTTTGAAAAATGAAAAAAAAAATGATTGTTTTTGAACTTAGTATCTAAGTGATTAGGGAAAGGGTTTTAGAATGTTCAGGTCTCCAAGGCACATTATTGAGAGTTTTGTAAATAGAAGTGTGATTCTACTATCTGGTTATAAGAATAGCACAAAAATATCATAAGGACCAGGCATAGGGGCACATGTCTTTTGCCATAGCATTTGGTGAACAAAGCCTGGGGCATGCTTGTGAATTACAGGTAAGTCAGGGTGACCTAGTGAATCCCACCTTAAACAAATAGCATAAGAGGAGTGAGTGGATGGACATCAAAATCACACACACAGGAAGTGCTCTTTATCATGAATAATATCGTGTTTGAAGAAATGATTATATTTTTTTCTGGCCATATGTACCATACACGTAGAAGTAACATATTGTTCCTTGTCTATTTCATGCTTTGATTTTGTTTGTTTTGTTGTGTTTAGTGATGGGATTGAACAAAAGCCCCATTTGCTAAGCAAGCACTTTATCGCTGAGTCACATCCAATCTCAATTTTATTACTTATTTTTATTTTGACACAGGAAACATTATGTGGCCCAGACTGGCCTTGAATTTGTGATCCTTTTATCAAAGCCTCTCCTCCCCACACACTCCCAAGTACTGGGAGTAGGTGTGCATCATCATGCCTTAGTAAGAAATGTTTTAAAGGCACTTGGAATATCAGAACTACCAACCTGGGTGTTCAGGAAAATGTGGTATATATGCACAGTGTAATTTTATTCAACTTCTATACAGAACTAATTCATGTTACAGAATAATGGATGAAATGGTAAATAATTATATTCAATGAATTAAATCAATCTTAGGACACATAGCATGTGGTGTTCTCTTAATTTGTGCTTCCTAAAGTTTATATATACATATAAAACCATCTATATATGTATGATATTTTAATGATTTAAATGCAAATGGCCCCCACAGGAATCGTTGGACCCTAGTTGGTGGAACTGTTTGGGAATGATTATAAGATATGGCCTTGTTGGAGGAGGCGTGTCACTGGGCGCCCAGTCAATTCTCAGCTAGCTCTTCCTGCCTTGTGCCTGTGGATCAGGATGTAAGTTCTCAGCTACTGTTCCGGTGTCACCTGCCTGCCTGATGCTTTTCTTCTTTCCATAATAGACATGGAGTCTGACTCTCTGGAACTGCAGGCCCTCAGTAAGCTCTTTCACCTTGCTCATGGTGTCTCATCACAGCAATACAAGAGTAACTAAGAGAGACACGAAAGTCAAAGTGAATCTGCTTAGGGGTAGAGACAACTAGCAGAAGGGGGAGGGATGAGGCAAAGGAGGACAGAGAGGAGGCTGGGCAAGGTGACCCAGTATGAAGAATGGGGTCCCAAAAGCCAGTAAAAGAGTTGGATACAGCCCCTGTTCGTGCTGTTGCAAGTCCCACAAGAAGAACACGCTACAGAATTGTCATATATATGCAGCAGCCTAGTTCAGTCCCATGCAGGTTCCCTGGCTGTCTGTTCAGTCTCTGTGAGCCCCTAGGAGCCCAGGTTGGTTGATTCTGAGTTTACTTGTGTTATCCTTGGCCCCTCTGACTCTGACAATCCTTTCTTGCCTCTTCTGCAGGATGCCCAGGCTCCACTTAGTGTGACTGTGGGTCTGCATCTGTTTCATCAGTTGCTGGGTGATGTCTCTATGATGATAACTGAGCTGGACACAAATCTGCTCACAGGAGATACAACTTCAGGCTTCTTATCTGATATTGCTAGGAGTCTTAGCTGGGGTCATCCTTGTAGATTCCTGGGGGATTTCTTTGTGGCAGGTTGTGACCTGACCCCCATATCCCCCCTTCCAATATTGAATGCCTCTTTCAATATTGCACCTTATCACGCATGTTCTCATCTCCATCCTCCTTCAGTCTACGTATAAAATCTCTTCTATTTCTCCTTCTCAGGGAGATCCACATGTCGCACGAGGAATTTTCCTTGTTACCTAGTCTCTCTCAGGGTCTGTGGATTGTAGCATAGTTTATTTTACAGCTAATATCTACTTATGAGTGAGTATATACCATGTTTGCTTTCCTTTGGATTATCTCACTCAAGATGATTTTTTTTCCAGTTCCATCCATTTGCCTTCAATTTCATGATGCCATTGTTTTTAACAGCCAAGTAATACTCTATTGTGTAAATGTACCACATTTTCTTTATCCATTTGTCAGCTGAGGTATATCTAGGTTGTTTAAGGTTCTGACTATTGCAAATAAAGCTGCTATAAACATAGTTGAACAAGTATCCTTATGGTGTGATGGAGCATCCTTTGGGTATATGCCCAAGAGTGGTGTATCCAGGTTTTGAGGTAGATTGATTCCTTGTTTTTTGAGAACCTGCCATACTGACTACCATACCACCACTGCACTCCCACCAGCAATAGAGGAGTGTTCTTCTTGTCCTGCATCTTTGCCAGCATGAGCTGTCACTTGTGTTTTTGATCTTTGCCATTCTGGTAAAACAATCTTGAACACATTGACACAGGAGATGACTTCCTGAACAAAACACCAATAGCACAGGCACTAAGATCAACAATTAATAAATGGAACCCTGTGAAATTGAAGTTTTTCTGTAAGTCAAAGGATGCCATCAATAGGACAAAATGCAGCCTACAGAATGGGAAAAGATCCTCACCAATCCCACATCTGAAAGAGGGATGATTTCCAAAGTATATAAATAACTCAGAAAACTAGGTATCAACAAGCCAAAAAATCCAATTTAGAAATGGGGTACCATCTAAACAGAATTATCAACAGAAGAATCTCAAATGATCAAGAAACAGTTAAGAAGAAATGACTCTGAGATTCCATCTTGCACCTGTCAGTGTGCACTCTTAACCACTGAGCCATCTCTCTAACCACCACCAACACACACACACAAGTGTGTGTGTATGGATGTATGTATGTATGGATGTATAACAAAGAAAAGAGTGGAGAGAGATGGGGGAGCAAATGAGGGAGTTAACATGATCAGAGCATAGAATATACTGTATGACATATCTTTATGAAACCCGTCACTGTGTATAATAAATATGCCAAAAAATTGAAAAGACTATGTTCTTACCCTTAAAGTTTTGATCAAACATGTAAAAAACAGTTGTCTTTTAGTCACATTTATATTGTATGTACATATATGGCACACATATACATATGTATGACATATAAGTTACACATGACATCGTTTTATATTGACATTATGTATTTATCTGTATCATTTTAGCATATCTGTATTGTCTAACATTTTCTCTAGACTGATGTTTCAAAGGCAGACACAATTATTAGTTATCTTTCCTAAAAATCTTTTGCATATAGAGTCCTGTACCCGAGAGTGTTCAGTACACTCCAGTGATTAAAATAACTGAAGAATCACATTCTCAGCCCCCAAATTACTGTTGATAATTTAAAGCATCACCTCTAAGTCACAGTTTTGCAAGAAAATGGGCTTTTTTCCCCCAACCCAGGAGAGCACCTCTGCCCACCTCCAGGGAAGTGTTAATTATCTGCTGCCTTGCCTGTTTCCTTCACCCTTGGAGAGATAACACCTCTCCTGGCAAGGAGCCAAATGGACTGGTATTAAGCCTTGTTTAATTCTATAAAATTCAATGAAGGATAGGTGTTTGGTATATGTTTGGATATGGGTTTTGGTTTTGCATTGTTGGGTACCAAGTTCTGTTTTGTGATCTACCTTTCATCCCATTGGAGGAAGTAGGAGGCACAGATTGTGGATAGGGCTCTGTGCTTGGGGGATGGGCAAACATTTAGTTGTGTAGCCTGACTACGTTTCTAGGTGATATATTATCATTTCCTTTGTGTGGTGGGATAAAAGCAAGGTGCCTCCTAGGGCTTAAGAGTCAAGACCACAGCTATGAGCCATGTGGAAGCAAAGTGCTTCCCTCTAGTAGAGTGAGGAATCAAAGCACTACCACTGCATTTTCCCCAGAAAGCACAGCTTCTTGCTTAAAAGCTTCTTGTGGTAAGTGCAAAGACAGTATACATAGGGAGTGGCAGGGCACGAGCCTGCAGTGGCTTCTGGAAAGCCCCCCAAGCCCCTGACTGAGGGAGGGGAAAACTTCCTCCAGCACATAAGCTCACATGGAACCACAGAAGGTGAGATGGAAACGGGTGTTGATTGGCTTCTAATGCTCTGTCAGTGGTTTTCATACTTGGTTGAAATGTGAACACAGCAAAGAAAGAACTCTTATTTGTAAAGGCTGCATGGCCATTTTCCTCATGCTGGGCAGTCTTGTCCTCTGTCTGTGTCACTGTAAAAGGGACCACTGAGGGCTTGATGGACCTATGCCTTCTGTGGTGCACTCATTGTCCCCACAGTGCTGGCTCAGAATGCTTCACAAACACTTCCTTTTCACATCATGTGGATTTGCAGGTTTGGAGTCTGAAAAGCCAATTTTCATTTTTAATCCTGTTTGAGCCCATCTCATTAATCAGCTGTGGCCTCCTTTTCACACTTGCCTTGGGACACCAAGAGAGACAGGTTATGAGCTGTTAATTAGCTATTAGGGCCTGGAACACTACCAGAGGGTCATTATTCACACCATTTGAGGCTAATACTTATTTAATTGGAGCTGTTCCTTTCCTCTCATAAATCCCTAGTTAAAATAAATTTAGCTCGAAATGTCTGCTCAGCTTAAAAGAGATGAGTGGTTAATTAAAATTCTGCTGATTATTATTATTTTTTTGTGACAAATGTTTGAACAAATGCCACAGTCCCATCAAACCAAGCAGAGTGAGATGACAGAGCCGTGTGTATGTGTGTGTGTGTTACACACTCATATCTGGAGAACATTCAGTGGACCCCAAAATGCACTCCCCTTGGCCACTCCTCTCTTATATATTTGAGTTTTTAGAAAAGCTTTTAGAAGAACCCCTCTACTTAATAGAGATGGGATATTTGTGGGGGCAGGAGAAGAACAGCTTCATCCTTATAGACATGTAGATGCCATCCATGAAGGCTAGAACATGCTGATTTTACCTCAAGCTAGGATCACATGCTTGGTCTCTATGTTCTCTTCCTCCCTCCCTCCCTCCTCTCTCTCTCTCTCTCTCTCTCTCTCTCTCTCTCTCTCTCTCTCTCTCTCTCTCACACACACACACACACACACACACACACAATGATCTTAGACTTCCACACAGCACCACAGCACAGAGATCAGTCAGCAGACATATAACATGGCAGCCTAGTTCCAAGAGGGAAGATCTCAAGCTCATGTGGAGTTTGAAAATCTTTAAACATCCTTCCTCAAAGCTACTCAATGTCATTTCTACTGTATTTGTTGTCCAAAATAGGCCCAGAAGCCAGCAGAGACTCTAGAGAAAACGAACTTCATACCTGTTCTAAGCAGTGTCCCCGTGACAAGGAGTGAGCTCATCCTAAATAGATCATGTAGAACCTACTAAGTGGAAAACCTGAATTTTGCTTGCTGAGTTTATGATGCCTCTAGACCATCATTCAAGATACGAAAATTGTATAGTTCTATAAACACAGAAAACATGATACATCCTAGTATTCGTTAAGGATACCAAAACAAATCTATCCACATAGTATGAAATGTATTTGCTTCTAGGCAGACTCTGCAGAGAGGTCCTTGCCTTCAGGGCTGGTGCACCCATGCCTTGCTGATGTCATTAGGTAATGATGCAGTCTTCTCATCTCCTTTCCGTGGCATTGCCAGTACTGGCCTCATCTTTTTAAAAATTTATTTATTTTATATGCCGAGTGCAGTTTCCCCTCCTTTTTTCTAAGTCCTGCCCCTCTACCCCTCTTCTGGCCCCCAGTTCACTTCTCCTTTGTTTCTATTCAGAAAAAGCAGGCCTCCCATGGACATCAACAGAGAGAGCATGGCCGATCAAGTTACAGGAAGACTAAGCAAGGTGACCCAGAACGAGGAATAAGTTCTCAAAGGCCAGCAGAAGAGTTACAGAAAGCCCTTGCTCCGTTGTTAGCAGTCTCACAGAGGACCAAGCTACATAACTGTCACATATATGTAGAGGGCCTAGGTCAGTCCCATGCAGGCCCTGGGTGTCAGTTCTGTCTCTGTGAGCTGCTGTGAGCTCCTGTGAGCCCAGGTTAGTGGATTCTGTGGTGTTTCTTGTGATGTCCTAGACCCTCTGGCTCCTATACTCCTTCCTCCCTCTCTTCAGCAGGATTCTATGAACTTTGTCTAATGTTTGGCTGTGGGGCTCTGCATCTGTTTCCACCAGTTACTGGTTGTTTACTTTAAGCATGGCTCCTCTTCCCAGGCTGGAGGGCAGTCAGTAATCACTGTGACTGTTTTTTCCTCAGGTACGATCAACAGAAAGAGACCCACCATCCATCTGTGGCTCATTCTGTCTTCCCGTTTCTGTCTCTGTCTGTCTGTCTGTCTCTCCTCTTGGCATTTTGAGACAGGATCTTTTATGTATCCCAGGCTGCCTCAGCCTCCCAAGTGCTGAGATTACAGCTATGTATCACTATACCCATCTGCCCAGCTTATGGCTCTTTCTTTTTTTTTTTGTCTTTTTAAAAGACATTTTTTAGAAGGTTCCATTACATCTCATTTTTAGTCCTGTTGGTTAGAATTGGCTCATACATTTATTTGAGTTATTGAATCATAACTTCCAAGAATTCTTTGAGAGACATGGACAATACAGAACACACACACACACACACACACACACACACAGAGAGAGAGAGAGAGAGAGAGAGAGAGACAGAGAGAGACAGAGAGAGACAGAGAGAGAGTTTTGTGAGTAGAAAGATGGCAATACTTTAATATAGACAACTAAGATTTTTATTGTAATACCTTAAAAACAAACCCACAGCATCAATTTATTTTTCTGAAGGTGAAAATAGAAATTCTTCTGAATTGAGGCCCTAGTGAAGGGGCAACTAATTACAAAAGGGAGCCACACTTGATGAGAGGGCACATCTGTGCTGAGAACCGAGTCCTCCTGGAGGCTTGTCTGTCTTAGTGAAGCCAGTATGGCAGCATGTATAGCTGCTGATCTGAATGGAAAGGTCCCAGGCTCTGTCCAATCCCAATAGCTCAGCCCTGTGAACATTCCAATGGGTACTATTCTACAGACCGACAAGGTTATATTTAGGAATATATATGCATATACATCTATCCATATAACAATAATTCATGAAGAAAAGAAGCCATGAATTTGAAAGAGAACAAGGAGGAGTATACGGGAGGGTTTGAAGTAAGAAATGGGAAGGGGAAATGATGTGATTATATTTTAATCACAAAAATAAAAGAAATAATACAAAAGGTAACGAGCAAAATGCTCACAGAAATAAGACCTTCTCTCAGTGCTTAAGAGCATATGAATTCAGGAGTTCCCCCATCAAAGGTGAGGTTTCTGCAGTATTAGGCAGGAGGGCCTGGACTCTAGAAACCTTTCCAGGCAGAACAGGACCAAAACTGACAGTCTAGAATGTCAGTTATCATAACTAGAGCCTTCAAGGAGGCCAGGTGGGAACAAGTCAGTGAGTGTGTGTGTGTGTGTGTGTGTGTGTGTGTGTGTGTGTGTGTGTGTGTAGAGGTGGGGTGAGAGGAGCAGATTCCTGTGCACTTTACTTTTTTATAACATGTTTTCAGGTTTGAAACATGGCAATGGAGAGCACCAGGCGGTCTGCAAGGAAGTGCCAAGGCAATGAGGTGACGTGCCACTGCCAGGTGTGTTTGATCGCTGGTGAGGTGGGCTCTCAGGTGTTGGCCTCACTTCCTCTACAGGTTCCACTTCTCTGTGTCATCACCATCCAGCCCTGAGCTCACCCACCCACCCAGCGGGGAGACAGCTCAAGTTCTCTTGGACTCTCACTATGACCCCTACAACCAAAGTGCTCTCTTTCTCTTACCTACCCCCAAAACAAAAACAAACTAAAAATAAATCAAAACTGGTGTGGCCTTTGTATTAGGTAAATTTGTGCCACCACTAAGGTGAAAGGTCCTTGGGGAGGGCACGTCTCCAGGCATCATTCGATACAGTTTTCTTCATGTTTCTTATCTTAGCACAAGACCAGTGCATCTAATGGTTTATGAGAGGTAAACTTACTGGGCAAAGTCTTCTTCAAAAGTGAAAAACATTCATGTAACAAGTGTTATCAAGGTTTGTTTTTCACTTTTGAAGAAGACTTTGCCCAGTAAGTTTAACTCCCATAGACCATCCATTTTCCCGTTTGCCTTTCCAGCTCAACATTTAGTAATGATGTTTATTGCACACCTATTTGTTGTTTTTGCATGGTTCAGTAGCTACCTGTCCTTTGCCTTATCTAACCAATATTTTTCTAAGAAGGTGGAAAAGGAAGTGTTGCTTTCTCATGGTGTAACTCAGTGCTGCTGTCCACATCCTACTAACTGAGTACAATCAAGTA
Organism: Sigmodon hispidus; assembly: GCA_004025045.1. Lineage (NCBI taxonomy): Eukaryota > Metazoa > Chordata > Mammalia > Rodentia > Cricetidae > Sigmodon > Sigmodon hispidus. Next base: position 24,445 of record PVIH01015312.1, on the reverse strand, counting down.
TTTGTCCAGACTAACTGTTGCTGGCCTTTCATGACTTTACAATAAATTGTGACCAATAGGAATAAAAAAAAAAAAAAAACCAAACCAAAAAAAAAAAACCCCATCAACCAAACAAACAAACAAAAAGTGAAAAACAATCTCCAGATGTTTAAAACAGCAGTTAAGAACTTCAAAATCCTGAATAAAATTTTTTTTATAACTTTGACTGTAGCTCACACAATCTAGACAAAGAATTTAAGAGTTAATGCTTCTAATTTTAAATGGTTGAGGCCATTTTGCTGGATTCTTGGGATACTGACCCTGGGGATACTGGCTGTTATAATCTGACTGAATTGAACAAAGCAGAAAGAAATCTTGGTTATGAAGTGTCAGTACCACAGGCCATGCACTCACAGTGTCCCTTCTACCCATCATAGAATTCGAGTGTTTCTATCTCAGTTAAAAAATGAAACAACTGAGGTTTATGTCAGGCAGTGTCCCCCTCACTGTGTGTGTGTGTGTGAGTCTGTGTGTGTGTGATACAACACAGTATCTTTATTCATACTTAAAGCCTTTAGTAAATTAAGTCAGTCATAAACTAGGAGTTGGGGGTTCCCAGAATCTGTTCCTCACAAATAGCAAGGAACTCCATGAATGCCACTTCTTATATCTGGATGAATGTGTGGGCTACTGGGTACCCCAAAGTGATAAGTTCCTTCAGCTGTCTTGCATACCCTACCCGATGCTCATTCAGCTTTCTCCTGATCATTAGTTATACTAAAAAGATACAATGTAGGTAGACTCTCATGTAAATATCATGGGTGGAGGGGGAGCCTCCTCAAGGCTTTCCTTTCCTTGGATAAGAGGGCCTCCATATCCTCAGCATCCTTGGAAACAGCCCCTAGAGGTGCACTTTCTCATCAAACAATCCTGTTGCATCCAGCATAAAGATCATGTGTGAAATATATGTAGGTTTAAAATAAATGAGTGTGTTTTCTTTGGAATTGAGGTATTATAAAACATTACAAGAATCAAAGGAACAGCTTTGTCTTCTATACAGGTAATATATAAATAAAGTCACACTGTTGCAGTCTGGATGTTTACAGTGTGTGAAAGGTAGAGTCCCAATGAGGCAAGTGTAAGATACTCATAGACAGGCCTCTCAGAGATGATGGGTCTTGATTTTTCATAAGGAGGGGAAGTTGTAGGCGTGGCACAGATGTTTGAGATTTTTGTTTTGTTTTGTTTTGATGGGTTGAAGTTCAAAGGTAGTCAGTTGGAGGTGAGGCAATGTAAAGGATAAACTATAATAAGCTATAAACAAGGAAGACACTTGTTACATTGGGGTTTATGATGCTGGAAAGAGGCCAGCGCTTGAGGTCTGGTTTATGGTCAACTTAATTCTTTCGCTTTTGGTTTTCTTTTGAAGTCAGTTGCTTTGGGGTGGAGCCTGGGTTGAGGTATCTAAATTCAGTTGGCATTTTTGAATGATTGATGTAGAAGGGTTATACACGCTGGGGCTCGAGGGTTATGCCACCCTTGGTGTTTCTGGGTGCCATAAGAAAACAAACTGAGCCAACCATGAGGTACAAGCCAGTAAACAAAACTCCTCCATGACTTGGCTTCAGTTATCACCTCCAGGCTCCTGCTGTGACTTTCCCTGGCAAGTGGACTCCAAGCTATGAGATGAAATAAACCCTTTCTTCCCCCAATTACTTTTGATCATAGTGTTTTATCACAGCAATAGAAAAGTCTAAGACACAAACCATAGGATTCCACCTATGTCAATTAAAAACGGAGCAAACAAGTTTTTGGCAAAAAAGTGAGTTCTCTGGAGAAGGAAAAGATTACTAGAAAAGGTCTGGGTAATTTCTGGAATGATGATAATGTTTCTTCTTTTGTTAGTGATTGGGGGGTACAAGGGTGTATACTTCTCAAAGCTTGCCAAGTTCATCATTAATTTATGTTTTAAAATAAACATTAGTTAACATTAACATAAAGAAAACTTAAATGTTTTTCATATAGTAAATCACCTTTGCTTCTTCAAAATGTCATTCATTCATTCAGCTTGAAGTATTTGTTAAAAACAAAGTGTCACAAGTGTTTATGAAGCACATATGTGTAGTGATATATTGTGTATTAAATAATGATTGCCTGAAGATCAGAGGACAGAGCCAGCCACAGAGTCCATCATAGAGGTCAGGCAGGGGTCTCACACACCTTTAATCTTAGCACTTGGGAGGCAGAGATCCTTCTGGATCTCTGTGAGTTCAAGGCCATCCTGGACTACACGAGATTTGTCCAGTCCAAAAGAGAAACAGAGCTAGGCAGTGGTGGCACACACCTTTAATTTCAGCACTTGGGTATGTACCCAAAGGACTAATAAGTCCTCCACAGGATACTAAAGCATCTGTGTTTATTGCTACACTTTTTGTTATAGGCAGAAAATAGGTAAAATCAGCCTAAATGTCCACCATCAAATGGATGATAAACACATGGTGTGTGTGTACAATGGCATTTTATTCAGTCAGAAAGAAAAATTAAAATAATGACATCTTTAAGAAAATGGTTGAAATAGAAAATTACAATTTATTTAATTATTATTATAAATGAAGTCTTATTTTTAATCCATTTAACCCCTTGTTCAAACTCCCTTCCCACTCCTGCCCCTCACAGTCATTCTCTCTTCTCCCCATCTCCTTATCTCCTCCTGAGCAAGGACAGGTGTAGTATCATCAAATATTGGAGGAAGGCTGAAGTATCAGAGGAAGCACGACAGTCAATTCTCATCCAGCTGTCTTGCAACTTTCTCAGCCTTGCTCCTGGTCTCTTCTGCCAGTGGCTTCTGTCTCTGCCTGGTTTCTATGAGTCCTTTTATACGCTATCCATTCAGATTAGGATAAAAGGCATGTAGCCTTGAACTCACAGAAACTGAAGAAGTTCTATCTCTGGAGTTAATGGGATAAAGGGTGATGGTCAACACTCCTGGCTTTTCCTGTGCTGGGATTAAAGGTGTGTGACTGACTCAGCTGTTTATTCTTGTATTCAAGGATGTGAGTTGTCTGCTTCGGATTTGACTGTGTGCTTTCTCCCCTAATATTCAGGTTTCATTAAGTATGCAATATATATCCACAGGCAGAAGGTCCCAAGGTTCCAAGGTGGCTTAGTTCAGCATCCACTCCACGTAGATCCACTTTCCTCATCCCAACATCAAGACTGGGTCAGGGGTTCTTCTGGAGAGAAGGTGCTTCAGATTCCAAGCTGTTCAATGGTTGTGGTTTGCAGCATGGGCATGCTCTGCTTTTTGTTTAAAGTTCACTAATGAGTGAGTACATCCCATGCTAACCTTTCTGGGTTTGATACCTCACTCAGTAGAATATTCTCCAAATCCATCCATTTGCCTGCAAATTTTAGGATATCATTTTTTCTTACTGCTGAGTAGCACTCCATTGTGAAGATTAACCACAGTTTGTTAGTCCATTTCAGCTGCGGGGCATCTAGGTTGTTTCCAGGTTCTTGCTATTATGAATAATGCTGCTATGAATATAGTTGAGTAATGCTTTTGGATTTCAAATGTGCATCTTTATGGTATATGCCCATAATGGTACTGCTGGATCCTTGGATATTGATTCCCATATTTCTAAGAATCTGCCATACTGCATTCCAGAGTGGCTGAACAAGTTTACACTCCCACTAACAATGGAAGAGTGTTTCCTCTTGCTCCACAACCTCTCCAGCATAGGCTGTCATCTGTGTCTTTAATCTTAGCCATTCTGACAGGTGTAAGGTGGTATCTCAAAGATGTTTTGTTTTGTATTTCTCTGATGGCTAAAGATGATGAGCACTTTTTCAAGTGCCTTTCAGCCATTTGTAATTCTTCTGCTGAGAATTCTCTTTTTAGTCTGAACCCCATTTTTTGATTGGGTTATTCAAGGTTTTGGGCTCTAAATTCTTGAGTTCTTTATATATCTTAGAGATCAATTCTCTATCACTTGTAGGGTTGGTGAAAATCTTTTCCCATTCTGTAGGCTATCATTTTGTCCTATTGACAGTGTCCTTGGCTTTCAGGAACTTCTCAGCTTCAGGAGATCCCACTTATTGATTGTTGAATTTAGTGTCTGTGCCACTGGTGTTATATTTAGGAAGTGGTCGCCTGTGCCAATTTGTAGAAGTTTATTTCATACTTTCTTTTCTATCAAGTTCAAAGTGGCTGGGTTTATGTTGAGATCTTTGATCCACTTGGATTTGAGTTTTGTGCAGGGTGACAGGCTTGGATCTATTTGCATTTTTCTACACACTTCCATCCAGCTATGCCAACACCATTTGTTAAAGATACTAACTTCTTTCCATTGCATATTTTGGGCCTCTTTGTCAAAGATCAGGTGTTCATAGGTTTTTGGGTTGATGTCTGGATCCTCAATTCTATTCCATTGATCCACAAGTCTGTTTTTATGCCAGTACCAGACTGTTTTTATTACTGTAGCTCGATAGTATAACTGGAAGTCCAGGATGGTGATGACTCCTGAGGTCCTTTGTTGAGCAAAATTGTTTTGGCAATCCTGGCTTTCCTGTTATTCTAAATCAAATTGAGTATTGTTCTTTCAAGGTCTGTAAAAAATTGTGTTGGGATTTTGATGGGCAGTGCATTGAATCTGTAGATTGCTTTTGGTAGGTAGGATTGCCATTTTTAATATGTTGATCCTACCTGTCCAGGAACATGGGAGATCTTTTCATTTTCTGATATCCTCTTCAATTTCTTTCTTCAGTGATTTAAAGTTTTTATCAAATAGATCTGTTACTTCTTTGGTTATAGTTACTCCAAGGTATTTAATGCTATTTGCAGCTATTATAAAGGGTAATGTTTCCCTTATTTCTTTTCCAGCCCTTCTGTCTTTAGTGTATAGGAGGGCTACTGATATCTTTGAGTTAATCTTGTATCCTGCTACATTGCTGAAGGTGTTTATCAGCTGTAGAGGTTCCCTGGTAGAATTTTGTGGGTTACTTGCATATACAATCATATCATCTGCAAATAGATATAGTTTTACTTCTTCTTTTCCAGTTTGTATCCCCTTAATCTCCTTTTGTTCTCTTATTGCTTTAGATAAAACTTGGAGAACTATATTGAACAGATAACAAAAGAGAGGACATCCTTGTCTAGTTCCTGATTTTAGTGGGGTTGCTTTGAGTATTTCTCCATTTAGTTTGATGTTGGCTGTCGGCTTCTTGTAAATTGCCTTTATTACATTTAGATATTTCCCCTGTATTCCTGATCTCTCCAGGGCTTTTATCATAAAAGAGTGTTGGATTTGTCAAAGGCTTTTTGAGCATCTAAGAATATGATCACGTGGTTTTTTTTTTTCCTTCAGTTTGTTTATATGATGGATGACATTTACAGTTTTTTTTTTTTTTATGTTGAACTATCCCTGCATTTCTGGGATGAAGGCTACTTGATCATGGTGGATGATATATTTTATATGTTGTATTCAGTTGGCAACAATTTTGTTGAGAATTTTTGCATTCATTAGGGAAATTGGTCTGTAATTCTCTTTCTTTATTGTGTCTTTGAGTGGCTTAGGTATTAGGGTAATTATGGCCGCATAAAATGAGTTTGGCAATATTCCTTCAGTTTTTACTGTATGAAACAGTGTGAGGAGTATTGGTATTAGTTCTTCTTTGACTGTCTGGTATAATTCCACACTGAAACCATGTCAACTTGGGCTTTTTTAACTTGGGAGGCTTTTAATGACAGCTTCAATTTCCTTTGGTGTTAGACATTTAATCTGATCTTGATTTAATTTTGGTAATGGTACCTGTCCAAAAAGCTGCCCATTTCTTCTAGGTTTTCCATATTTGTGGAGTATAGATTTTCAAAGTATGACCTGATAATTCTCTGGGTTTCCTGAAGGTCTGTTGTTATGTCCCTCTTTGCATTTCTAATTTTGTTGATTTGGACACCCTCTCTCTGTTTTTTGATTAGTTTGGCTAAGGGTTTATCTATCTTGTTGACTTTCTCAAAGAACCAACTCTTTGATTCATTGATTATTTTTATTGTTCTTTTTGTTTCAATTGTGTTGATTTTAGCTCTAAGTTTGATTATTTACTGCTGTCTACTTCTAGGTGAGTGTGCTTCTAATTGCTCTAAGGTTTTCAGATGTGCTGATAGTTCTCTAGTGTGGGATTTCTCTATGTTTTTCATATGGGCATCCAGTGTTATGAATTTTCCTCTTAAGATGGCTTTCATGTCATAAGCCTGGGTACATTGTGGATTCATTTTCAGTTAAATTCTAAGAAGACTCTGATTTCTTTCTTAAATTCTTCCTTGATCCACAGGTGGTTCAGTTGTTTACTTTCCATGAGTTGGTAGGCTTTCTGTGATTTTTGATGTTGCTGACCTCTGACTTTAGGCTATGGTGGTCTGTGGCACTCAACTTTGGAGCACGAATTTCCACACCCACCCTCAAAAAAAAAACAAAAACAAAAAACAAAAAACAAAAAATTGCTTACCAGTGAGAGCAATATGTGATCAAAGGAGTAATTATTGGCTGGTTAGGCTGTTGTGTTAGCCTTCAGCTTTAGGCAGACCTGGCCACACGTGTTTCCATTTCACTTTAGTCTGAGTAAGTTTTTTCAGACAGTAGCCTCTTTCTCCCGGTGGGTTGCAGGTTCTTTCTCTTTCTGAGCCCCTCCTTGGGCTGCTATCACACTAGGTAACTGCCTCAATTCACAACATTTTGAACCAACTCTGACAACTAAATTGGTGAGTACAACAGATTTTTTTTAAAAAGAAGGAAATTTATTTGAGGCAATGGAGATTGCTTGGTCTTTCTGTAATCTTTCTTTAGACGATTTGATATTAGAACCAGTAAAGGAAAAGATAAATAATGTAGATGGAATTACCCTCATAATGTTTATTATGCATATTTGTTGTTTGACTTCTGTTTTATCATTAGGGAAGTCAACTAATGTCAATGCCAAGAAAGAAGTCTTTTATTTAAACATAAACAGAGGAATATAAAGAACAGACCTCAGCAGTATCATGTAAAGCTACAGAAAAACAGCTTAAGTTTATCAGACAGCTAACACTAATATACCCAGTGACCATTAAAAGATCAAAAGAGGATAGTGATATTAGAGAAGCTAATTGGTCTCCAGTACAAATGCTAGAACTAAAAAGGGTTAAAGATGGGATTGTGGCATATGGGATGCATTCACCATTTGTAAAATAAATGTTGAATTCCTGGTCTTGTTGCCAGTGAATCACCCTTGACAACTGATTAGATATGGTTACTGCTGTTTTGGAACCAGGGCCACTTTTACAGTGGAAAACATGGTGAATGGAGGAGGCTAAAATAATAGAACAAAGAAGCAGAGCCAGGGGCATAGAAGTCTCCCAAGACCAACTTCTTGAGGAAGGAGAATATTCTGATATTGAAAGGCAAACCCTATGAAATTCACACATTCTTGATTTATGCTGCATGGCAGCACTAAATGCATGGGATTGGTTAGAAGAAGTAGGAAAGAAAACTGAATCATTCACAAAAATAATACAAAGCCCAAAGGAAACTTTTACAGACTTTTTGCAGAGATTATCTACAGCAGTAAATAGGATAGTACCGGATTCAGAAGCAAAGTGAATAATAATCGAATCCCTGGTGTTTGAGAATGCTAATACACAATGTAAAAAAATAATAAGACCATTAAAAGCAAGGTCAGCACTTTTAGAGGATTGGATTCGTGAAACAATGCAGATTCTTATGAAGGTGATGATAATTGGGTAGAAGAGGTCATTTCTAGAGGTATAAGAAAAAGGCAAAATGTTAAATGCCAAAATTTTGCCTACTTGGGTATTACAAATAGCCCCTGAAAAGATACCAAGGGGAGATTCCATTAATTATTTAGGTTATAAAATAGACTTTCAAAAAATTAGATCCCAAAAGGTACAAATCAAGAGAGACAGATTGAAGTCTTTAAATGATTTTCAGAGATTACTAGGAGACATTGCCAATTTACAACCCACTATTGGAATAAAAAATGATGAACTGGATAATTAGTTTGAAACCTTAAATGGTGACAAGGACTTAAATAGTCCAAGAGAATTGTCACCTGAAGCTGAGAGAGAATTGGCTTTAGTAGAAAAGAAATTACATTATGCACATGTGGATCCAGACCTTAATTGTATCCTAATTATCTTACCCTCTAAGCATTCTCCTATGAGAATTTTAATGCAAAGGGAAAATGCTATATTTGAATGGATCTTTCAACCACATAAACTGAGTAAAAAATTAAAGACATATGTGGAAAAGATTTCTGAACTGATCTTTAAAGGGAAAATAAGACTTCGTCAATTAACAGAAATGGACCCAGCAGAAATTTTTGTACCTTTAACTAATGAAGAAATTAACCAATTATGGGTAGAAAGTGAATCTTGGCAAAGAGCCTGCAGTAATTTTTTAGGAGATATTAACAACAAATACCCTCAAAGCAAAAGAATTGAACTTTCAAAGACAACTAATTGGATTCTTCCTTGTGTTGTACGGGATAAACCAATTGCTGGAGCCCCCACATTTTATGCTGATACAAATAAGTCAGGAAAAACAGGTTACAAATCAGAAAATATAAGTAAAGTGGCTCAAAGCCCTTATAATTCTGTTCAAAAGTTAGCATTATATGCTTTTGTGATGGTATTAATGGATTTTACCCAAGCTCTCAACATAGTCACTGACTCTCTATGCAGAAAGATTTTTTTTACACATTGTTGAAACTTCTGATTTTGTTAATGACAAGTCAGAATTAACTTCATTATTTATTCGGTTACAAGAAATAATCAGGAATAGGGATCATCCCTTCTTTATAACACACATTCGATCCCATACAGGTCTGCCAGGTCCTTTAGCACAAGGTAATGATGAAATTGATAGATTATTAATAGAAAATGTGCTAGAGGCCTCACATTAATAGTAAGGGATTAAAAAAAACAGATTTCTCCATTACTTGGCAACAAGTCAAAGAAATTGTAAAAAGATGTCCCACCTGTTCCTTCTATAATCAAACTTCATTACCAGCAGGGAGTAACCCTAAAGGTATACACAGGAATGAAATCTGGCAGATGAATGTATTTCATTTTATAGAATTTGGAAAATTAAGATATGTACATCATATAATAGATACATTTTCAGGATTTTAATGGGCAACTGCTTTGAGTTCAGAAAAGGCTGATTCTGTAATCACACATTTGCTAGAAGTTATGGCCATCATGGGAATACCTGTAGAGATTAAAACAGACAATGCTCTAGCATATGTCTCTAGTAAAATTTTTTGCTTATTATAATATAAAGTATATTACAGGAATACCACATAATTCTACAGGGCAAGCAATCATAGAGAGATCAAATCAAACTCTAAAGGAGACGCTAAATAAACAGAAAGGAGTAACAAAGACCCCCTAGGAATAGACTACATAGTGCTTTATTAACTTTGAATTTTCTCAGTGCTAATGAGAAAGGAACAATAGCTGCTAAAAGGCATTGTACTATAGAAAAAATGAATGAGCTAAATCAGCCCATCTATTTCAAAGATGTACTGACCTCAGAATGGAAGTCAGGCAATGTGCTATGTTGGGGAAGAGGTTTTGCTTTTGATTTCACAGGTGAAGAAAAGTTATGGGTACCATCAAAATTAATAAGAACTCAATTGGAACCAAAGAAACTTCATGAAAATAAAAATGGATGGCTCATCTACCCATATTACAATTCTTACAAGTTATAAACAAAAACAAAGAGTTTTTGTTTGTATCTTTACAGAAAGCCAGAAATACTCATCTTCAGGAAGTTAAAAGCCAGAAATACTCATCTTCAGGAAGTTTAAAGACCTTGAACATCTAGACACGTAAAACAAAAGGGAAGCTATCTAGAAAAATTCAGAAGCAAAAGAATATCGCATCTATTTGTACCAATATACTCTATGTGGTAAAATCTTTCTTCTTAACCTCTGTCTTTAATTACAAGATAAGTTGAAGTCCCAATTAAATTATAAATTAAGGCTGACTTTGGAGTTGAAGTATGGCTCTCTCCTTCTCCAAACCCAAGCATACTTGTTAAAGGAAAAAGGCAAAATCTCTGTATTGATATAGGACAGAAGAATGACTAAAAAGAAGTGACTGGGAGAATTGACTGGCAACCAGGAGCGAGCCTGAGGAAGTTGTAAGACAGCTAGGTGAGAATTGACTGTGGTGCTTCCTCTCTGATATTTCAGTCTTCCCCCAATAATTGGCTTTGAGTCTCATTTGTGATACTACAGGTCTGAAATGATACAAGTGATTGTTTCCATTTTTTGTATCTATTGATATTTGCTTTATGGCCAAATATAAAATTGTGAATTTTAGAGAAAGTTCCATGTGGTGCTGAGAAATATGGATATTCCTTTGTGTTTGGGTGGAAGCTTCTGTAAATATCTGTTAAATCATTTGCATCATAACCTCTGTTAGACTCCTTATTTCTCTGTTGAGTCTCTGTCTGGTTGACCTATCCAAGAGTGGAAGTGGGGTGTTGAAGTATCCCACTATTGAGGTGTGAGAATTGATGTGTGATTTGAGCTTTAGTAGTGTTTCTTTTACATAAGTAGGTGCCCTTATATTAGGGGCATAAATATTCAGGATTGAAATCTCATCTTGATCAATTTTTCCTGAGATGAATAAGTAATGTCCATACTGGTCTCTTTTAATTGATTATAGTTCAAAGTCTACTTTGTTAGATATTAGGATGCCCACACCAGCTTATTTTTTAGGGCCATTTGATTGGAAAATATTTTTCCAACCCTTTACTCTGAGCTTGTGTCTGTCCTTAAGGTTGAGGTGTGTTTCTTGTATGCAGCAGAAGAATGGCTTCTGTTTTTGTATCCATCGTGTTAGGGTGTATCTTTTTATAGGTCAATTGAGTTCATTGATATAAGGGATATTAGTGACCACTGATTGTTACTTTCTGTTATTTTTGGTGGTATCTTGTATGTATTTCTTTTCTTTGGGCTTTTCTTCTATGGAATTATCGATTATTTGTGATTTCATGGGTGTATCTGCGATCCCTTTGTTGGAGTTTTCCCACTAATGCTTTCTGAAGGGCCAGGTTTGTGGATAGGTATTGTTTAAGTCTGACTTTGTCATGAAATAGCTGTTTACTCCATCTGTGGTGATTGATAGTTTTGCTGGGTATAGTAGTCTAGGTTGGCAGCCATGCTCTTTTAGTGTCTGTATAACTTCTGACCAGGACCTTCTTGCTTTCATTGTTTCCATTGAACAGTCAGGTGTTGTTCTGATGGGCCTCCCTTTATAGGTAAGTTGGTTCTTTTCTTTTGCAGCTCTTAAAATTTTTGCTTTGTTCTGTATGTTTTGTGGTTTGATTATTATGTGTTGAGCAGACTTTTTTGGAGGGTTAAATCTATTTGGGTTTCTGTAAGCTCCTTGTATCTTTATAGGCATTTCCTTGTTTAAGTTAGGAAAGTTTTCTTCTATGATTTTATTGAACACATTATCTGTGACTTTGAGCTGGAATTCTTCTTCTTCTATTTCTATTATTCTCAGGTTAGGTCTTTTCATGGTGTCCAAGATTTACTGAACATTTTGTGTTATGGCTTTTTTGGTTTTAGTGTTTTCTTTGACTGATGTATCTATTTCTACTATTGAGTCTTTCACTCCAGATATTCTGTCTTCCATCTCTTGGATTCTGTTGTTTATACTTGTTTCTGTAGTTCCAGCTCTTTTCTTCAGATTTTCTATTTCTACCTTTGCCTCATTTTGTGTCTTTTTTATTGCTTCTATTTCAATTTTTAGTTTCTGGAATGTTCCTTTCATTTTTTGGTTTTCTTTTTTTTGTTGTTGCTTTCTTTCAAGGATTTGTTCATCTCTTCCAATTTTTTGTTAGTATTTTCTTCTATTTCTTTAAGGGAACCTTTTATATCTACTTTTAAGGCTTTTATAATCTTCATAAAGGTGTTTTGCTGTTGTTTCCTTCTGTTTCTTCTTCATTGCCCTTTTTGGATCTTGGTATTGTAGAACCACCAGTTTCTTCTGGTGTTGCCTTGTTGCTTTTCATATTGTTATATGTATTCTTGCACTGGTGTCTGCCCATTGCTTCAGCGGTTCACACTTAGTCAGCTCCTAGTCAGTAGTGACTAGAGAGCTTATGTGTCTCCTGTCTTCTCTGAACAAGGGGTCTGCATGATCTCTGACTCTGTTCTGGATACAGTTCTGCATTTTGAAGGGGCCTGATTGTCTATGATGATGCAGCTCACCCTGGAGGAGGGGCCCGGCCATGAGAGGTCCTTTGTGTTAGGGGTTGCTTGGGAAGGCCCCTCTCAGCTAAAGCCTAAGACCTGTCTGCTAGCAAGAATCTGAGATCAGAATCTTGGGTGTGACCCCGGCCCGGAGAGGGATTTTCCGCATGGGCGGCCCAGGAGCTGGAATCTGCTCCCTTCTGATTCTACTCTGGACACAAGTCTGAGTTTCAAAGGCATCAGTCCATCTCTTAGAAATTATAATTTTAAACAATATATTCTTGCTTTAGAAAATACTATATTTTCTCTCATATGTAGATCCTAGATATTAATGTGGTGGTGGGGAGGGAGGGAGAAAGGAAGGGAAAGGGAGTCTAGCTAGGACAAGGTCCTGAATTCAATACCCAGTAAAATAAACACACACACACACACACACACACACACACACACACACACACACACACTATTGCTGAGTGCAAAGCCCTCAGCACAGAGCTGGGAATTTGGAACTTTTGTTTAATTATCTTGGATGCTGAATTTTTATCCTCTTGTCAAATATGTTTCTATTTTCAACTGGAAACTTGTAACTTTTGGTATCTTCCTAAAGAACATTACTATTTGGTTAGGGATACCTATTATATTTTGCAGACCTTAAATATAAATCTGACTTGTGAAGCTCCTTTGTTGGGAGTATAAAGTAGACACTGAACCTGTGTCAGAAAGGAAAGAACTCAGCTGGTCTTTGTATAACCCCTTTGAAGTGAACTAGAAAATTGAGATGAAAGGTGTATATAAAAATTCTTTTTATTATTCTTCCAGAGTCCCATCTTTCCCCGGTTAGAACCTGTGTCTACTGGAACAAGCAGGTACTGTAGTCCACTCTTGTGTATTTAGCTCTTCTGGAAATGGTAAGGGATGCGCTAGACTCAGCAGCGTTGGTGCTTAGCACATATTCCCTCTTCCCCCTCCAGGCTCCCTGGGGCAGACCTCACAGTACAGCTTGCTTTTCTCCTCAGCTCTCCTAAGTCTGTGTTTTTGGGCGCAGGATCTCACACAGGTCTCTCATTTATAGACTATGTCCTGAAAAGCTGGAAACTACTGGAAAGCTGCCTATAGTTTGTTCTTTAAAAACCTATTTAGTCATTTAATGTTTGAACTGGAAAATACAATCTGTTATTAATGTGAAATTTTTTCAATTAATTTATTTACTTTGTATATGCATACTCATGGTGTGTGTGTGTGTGTGTGAAGGTCAGGATAATTTGCAGGAGCTGATACTCTCTGCTATTTGCCTTCTGGGGATTAAATTCTGATTGTCAAGTTTGGTGGCAAATGTCTTTAGACACTGAGCTATCTTATGGGTCCTTTGTCATTACTTTTTAAGGTCATCAAAATAGGTCATGTCTAGCTATTGTCATTTTGATATCTGTCTTCTACCTTCACTGTAAATCCGTCCTATCCCCACGCTTAATTCTTTATTTGTCACTGAGTGGTCTCCGCATAGTGTCTTTTGATTCTTCATTATTTTGGTCTATCTATTTCAGAGTTGCTTTACCATGAGACTTACAAAACTAATGTTTTGATTATAATGAGATAGTGAGCATGAAGATTAGAGAATGAACAACAAAAAAAGGTCAAGGCTTGCACCCATTTGCTCTCCACACTTTGAATTTGAGTTATTTTTCTTGAGATCAGGTCTCACCAGGCTGCCCAAGCTTGCCCAGAACTTATGATTCTTCCTCCTTAGCCTCCCAAGGAGCTGGAACCACAGGAATGCACAGCTACTCCTGACTCACACACCTGCTTCTTGAAAGCTCTTCCAATTCTTCCACACTTTTGCTCCATTTCACATTTCTCTTCTGTGTTTTCTGCCCATTCTCCATCCTTAAGTATTTTCTCCTTGTGTGATTTATTATGCATTTGATGCCATTTTTGTCTACTTTGTTTAAATATTTATGCTTTGATTCTCAAAAAAATCTTTTCTCTATGTTAAACTTTTGAAATATTAGTTTTTCTGTGAACTTTTATTTATTTGTTTTTTTAAAGACAAGATCTCATAGCACTAGTTGGCTTGGAGTTCACTGTGTAGACCAGGCTGGCCTTGAATTTACAGAAGTCTGATTGTCTCTGCCTCTCCAGTGCTGAGATTAGAGGCATGGCCCTCCTCCTTCACTTCCCATTGACCAGGTTTCTGTTTTGTAAGGCACAATAAGGTTCTTTAAAATATCCATCTAAGAGTTTGTAAATATCTCCTCCCATCCTGTCAGTTTCTGGTGCCTTCTTTGCTGGACAGGTTACATAATTCTTCCTAAATGTTCTTGGTGTTTGTTGACATGTAATGTCATTTAAAAATTGATGAGTTTAGCTTTGCATTAGTCTTTATAATCTGATCTTTCTTCTTCCCATCTTTCCAAAAATTCCAAGCAAGATGTCTGTTTTTCCTTGACATATGCACACTTCTACTAGAGTACTAGGTATCCCAGGCCCAGGTTTGCCACCAGTTCACTGTTGGTGTATTGTTGCTGTTTTAGCACTAGAGAGTGCCCAGGTCCTAGTCTTGGGGAGACTCTGGAGGTACCATCTGCATGTGCTGGTCCAGATAGGTCCAGTATTAAGTTGTACCAGCCTACAGGTTCTAGACATAGACCATGTAACCTCGGTATCTACCTTTGTGTCTTTTATTTCAATGGCTGGAGTCTTTCTCCTCACCCCGTGCCCAGGCATGGATCAGGGAGTGTAGAAACTGCTCAGGTGATATGAAGCTTTAGCATCTCCTGCTCTATGTCAGCTGCACAGAGCTAGGTTCAGGTTTAGAGGCCTTTAGCCTCTCTAATTGATACTGTTTATTCAAACTTGGAGGAGGAAGGTAGAGGTGGCCAAAGAGACCAGAGTCCATTTCTGCATGTTACGCCTAGAAACAGAGCTCTAGGGTCTTGTCTGCCACTCAGTTACAATATGGCAAGCATGGCAGAGGCTGTGAAGTCTAAAGGCTTAATTGTCTTTCGGTTTAACAGGCAGGCAGGCAGGCAGGCAGGCAGGCAGGCAGCATCTCTTTCCTCCACTGCACTGTTTGCTGTCAAGGGTGGGTGAGGTTTCCTTCCTGCCTTCTTCAGGATGCCTCTTCTGGTTTTCATACTGAAACTGAGGGCTGCAGATGTTTGCGTAGCTTCCTTGGTTACTGTAAAAATGGTGTGAGGTGTGGATTGCTGTTTGAATTGGTGTCTCTGTGGGGAGGAGAACCCTCAAGCAAATACTCAGCTGGCTGCCATCTTGCCCCATCTTTTTCTTTGACTAATGTTTTACACACACAGACACACACACACACACACACACACCCACCCACACACACACACACCATTGTTATTACTGTCTCCCTCCCCCCTCATCTCCTAGCAAGGTGTCTGGTCCATGGTGACTTTTGGTGCCATCTGTTGGCAGTACACACATATTACAGGAACATGTATTCTAAACTGTATTGTGACAAGGGCCATGCAGATTTCAACTCACCTGGGGAGTGCGGGTGAGTATACAGAAAAAGGGGACAGAATGTTAGAAGCAGGTAGGAAATGTTTTAAGGTTTCAGCAAATAAGCTCTCTGGGTGACACATAGTGGCTGCCCTATCGGCTATGGTCTTACAGGACCAGGTGCCTCATGGGTTCTGAGTCCATCCCATTAACTCCTTATCCAGTTTGGCTAATGAGAAATCTGTTGAAGTGCCTTGAGGTCTCACAGTTGATAGGAGACAAATGAATTAACATGACATACCCAGAGATCCTCAATCATTTGCAAAATAAACTGGTCTACTTCTGGTGAGCCTTAGTTCTGGTCTACTCACTCCTCTCCACCAGGAAACAGGAAAGAGGATAAAGTTAGTGGCCATTTTTCTTCTAACATGGTGTTCCTTTAAGATCTGGGTTCAAGTGGCTTTTGTGAAAGCTGAACACATTCAAGACAAAGCCATGTTGGTTAAAACATTATCTGAGACTTCTGTGAAGTGCCAGGCCCAGCTCTGACTGTTGAATGCGTCAGATGGAAGCTAATGACCCTGGGGGCCGATGAGAGATTGCAAAGAGCACCACTTAACTGAAGGTAGTACAGGGAGACAGGGGAAATTGGAGAAGGGTAATGGAGAGAGTGCATTAGGAAGGTTTCTGCACATGCACCCTTTACCCAGAGATTCCGGTAAGTGGTCCCTTGCTGGGCAGAATCCATTATCTCCCTGGGATACCCATTATGGTTTACTGGGATGGAAACCATGGTGCTGTGTTCTTGGCACTGGGGAGGAGCAAGATAAGGAAAGCATTTCCCAGAAAACCAGGGGGACACAGAACTTAGTTACAGTAGAATTAAGTTCCCATGCACAGATGTCTGCCTGCCTGTCGCTCTTTGATGAGAAATGATGCAGGTAGTATGGCTTTGCTTGGTGATGGAAGAATATGTACAAATATGTGGACATTCAGATAGCATTTCTAAAAATAACAGAAAACGGTGAAATGAGAGACTTTTGGGAACTGGGAAAAGTAATATTTATTTATTCGTTTGTTTGTTAGTTTAGCTGAGACGAGGTCTCCTGGCACTTAACTCACTATGTAGTTGAGGATGAACCCAAATTCCCGATTCTCCTGTGTTCACTTCCTGAGAGCTGGACCATTGGGCCAGGCTTGAATTTTTAATTATTTGTAACTTTTATTTTTCACCTGTTACAGTGGCATCCGAAATGGGCTAAATACTTCTATGCAACCTAACCTTCAGTTTTTGTGGGTACCATATAAATAAAGTATTGTTGTTCTCCTCCATTAACAGGAGAAATGGTCCTGGGGATGCTCTAGAATGTACTCAAGCTCACAGAATTAGGGAGGGTGGGAACAGGCCTCTGCAGAGTTCTGGCTGTCACAGCAGGTTTATATGTACTTTACATCACTCTTGCTTCCACTGATCTGTGTCGCTGCCCAGTACACCTTTGCTATAAGTCCTCGTGACCTCGCTTCTTTCTTGCCCCTAGTGATCTGTCTGAACCACAGTGGACATCACTAGAGTGGACTCAGCGTGCTGTGCTGGAGGAAGAATCCCCTCCTCAGGAGGGTTCTATTAAAGGACCAGCTTTTATATAGCTTGTCCTATATAGGACACTCTTTCCCTACTTGATGCTCACCCATCCCTCCAGCCTTCATCTCTCAACCTTCCTTTTTTGGCTCTAGCCTACACACATCAAAATTCTGAGTTCAGAGGAGCCCAGAGAGGACAGCTGAGGGGCCCCAAGCCACTCTTTCCTGTGAGAAATTTCTTAGAATTCTTCAAAGGGTTTGCCCAGTGTCCCGGGTATCATCGAGGGACCAGGCACAGACCTGGAGTGTGCCTCCTTCAGCAGGATGCTTTAGATGCATTTAGGCTAACAGCCAAGAGGAAAGCACAGTGGGAAATCAGAGGACCACAGTGGGGAAAGCCTACGAGTTTTCAAACATTTAATCTTGCTACATAAATAAATATTTATACCGAGAATCATGGAGGAAGGTGGGAGTGTACTTTGGCAAGGCAGCTCAGGTTGTCTCTGAAGGTGGTGAGGAGGGAGAAATTGAGGCTCAGAGGCCTTTCTGCACAGGGAAGGTATGCCCTCACTAGAGGAAAATAAAGGATGAGAGTTTAGGGCCAGAACTTGGAAAAGTAAGGTACAAGGTTTTGCTTTGTTACTAGCAAGCTACATTCCTACGCACATCATCCGGCTTCCGGTCTCAGTGTTTCTATTTATACAGGAGGTGAGCATGTCAGAAGGCTTTTCCATTGAGGTTTTTAATTAATGAAATTGAGCAAATGTGGAAATTAGAAATACCATGGTTGAAGATCTAAGTAAGAATTGGAACGAAGGATCCCTTCTCTCTTCCTAGCTTCCCAGCCTCCTCCTCTTCTCTCTGTTTCCAGACTGCCATGGAGTGAGCAACTCTGCCCTCTGGTACCCCTCTGCCAGGATGTTCCTCACCATGGCAGGTACACACACTTGAGCAAACAGTCCATGACTGAAATCCCCCAACCCTGAGCTCAGCTCAGTCTTTTTCTGTTGTTTCTGTCAGGTATCTGTAACAGCAGTAATAGTCTAGGATAGAAAACTGGCACTAGAGATGTGGAATGGAGGGTCCTTACTGTGACAGCTGACTGTGTGGTTCAGAGGTCTTTGGCATGTTTATGGAGAGAACCTCAGTGAGTTTGGATAAGCAGGCTAGAGAAAGCCCAGGAGTCAGTAAGAAGTCTCTGTTGAGGTCCCTGGTAGAAGTGCAGAAGGCCAGAATGCCAACTGAATGAAGACAGTCTAATGTGCTGAGGGGATTTCCGATGGGAATTGAACTCAGGTCCTCTGCAAATCATCTTGACTATTGAGCCGTCTCTCTAGCCTGCAGCCAGAGTCTCACTCAAACACACCCTTCACTTGTCTGTCCAGACTCCTTTGCCTGGGATGCTTTAAATCTGCTTGTTTGTTCTGAAGCTGAGCAGTGGATGTTTATTTCCTCCTAATCTCTACTATGACATTTGCCTAGGTTATTAAAAACCATCTACACTTTGGCTTCTTCATTTCTAAACTGGAATGATATATTCCAGTGTCATGGCTGGAGGTTTTGGAAAGGAGACAGAATAATTGTCACCTGGGCATGACCATAGTTTAGGTTCATATGGCAAGCCACTGGATGAAAGTGTGTATGTGTTTGTGTTTGTATGTGTACATGTGCTATAGAGAAGTTCGGGATAGAGCTCTTCAAACGTGTCCATACTCCTTGTGGTAGGGCCTTTGCATGTTTCTTATGTGATTTCCACATTAGCTGACAGAGGCTGAGAGAAACAAGAGCTTCTGTATCATTTGACAGGGGGCTGCATGCACAAACCATAAACAGTGGTAACAGCTATTTTGAGTTACCATGATGCATACTTTCTTGTGTTCTTATTGACTTGGGAGTCTTTATTCCTCAGTGCCATCATCCTAAAATGGAAATGTGAAGAGTATGACCCCACGCCACTCTGCCCAGAGTTAACAGGGAAAGTTTTGTGAAAATCCACACCCAGAGGAACCAGTTGTTCTAGTCAGATCTGGTGTGAGTCCAGCAGAGTCACAAAAGGGCCGGGCCTAGTGATACTGCCAAATGTCTGAGCATTTGCAGAATGACTGTGTTGAGTCTTGCTCACTGACAGCCTGGGAAACCACCTTCAGCAATACCTGCTTGGACACCCACCTTGGCAACATGAGCTTCCAAAACTTTTCCCACTCATGATCCATTTTTGCTAGAGATAGCTTTATATGACTCTGAGTATATAGGTACATAAAAGGTGTATGCAAATCAAACTTTTACTGGTAGCACACAACATAAAGAAATACAAGTAAAAAATCTTTTGTAAAGTGTATAACGTGGTTTATTTATCAAGGATGCTAGCAAATTTACATAATGAGACATGCTTGTTTTGTATAAATAATTAAATATTGGCTGACTATTTAGTACTTTGGGACATAGAATCTTCAAGGTTTTTCAGAGTTGACTGATAATTTGATTTTTTTTAACTTTTAATGCTGAAAATACCACTTTGTGTAAATACATAACAGAAGTATATTAAGGGACAATTCATAGTTTTGAACAGTCTATCATAATTCCAAGACAAAATCCATTTAACAATGTTTTATGAAATCCAGATCAATCACTCAAATAGTAATTTTAAAAATCAAACATTTGAACACGGTGCAATTCAAAGACTAGCTTGATACAGACAGTCTAAGGAACAATGGTAGGGAAATTCTGAGTCTCTGCTTTCTGTTATCAAATTATTATATTTCTATAAGAGCAGAGATCTTAGTCTGAACAGTACAAACACTGCAGGTGATAATACAGAATACTCTAGAATCTGAGCCAAGATGTTTCGGCAAATGTTTCATTAATATTTATTGGTGTTTTTTGGTGTGAAGGCATGCACAGAGCAAGCCTAGAGGTTGTATGTTCAGAATGAGGTCTGCAGAAGAGATCACATGGTGTAACAGGTCAAATCCACCACGTGCTTTATATTGAGTTATTTTGTATTGTTGCACACTCTGAAGCCTTTTACCATTGTCTGTTTTTCTTTTTAGACCATCATTAGTCAACCAGCCCCATATGGGGTCATGGCCCATGGTTTAAGATGGTGCCTGGGCCCAGGAACGGGTGGGGTCCCTGAGTTTTGGTTCCTTCATGGCTTCCTTATTTGGAGGAAGAAATTTGGGGGGGGGGAAAACAGGATTTTGAATGGAAAATATGTGGAGCTCTTTACACATCCCATTCCCATTTTGTCCCTCAGCTACAGTGTTAGGCCAGCATTACAGATATATGAAATCATGTATGAGGAGGGGACCTGAGTCATGGCTGTTTTCAAGAGATATACCAAGTAACAATGAAGACCCAGCTCCCTGTATTAATGAAACCTTTCAGTGACCTGTAATTGGGTCATATGTACTAACATATGTGCATTAGGGAAGGAGTGTGGCTTCTGTTGGAAACCAAAACCATGTTGGACCCTCAGCATTTTCAGACTCATTCCTCCAGTTCTTACAGCACTGGACTTTAACCTGGCACCTTGTACATTCTTAACGAGTGCACCATCACTGAACGCCACACCCCACTAGAGTCTACTTTTTTATTTTCCTCTTCTGGAGTTACTAATGCTTCTTCTAGGGTAGTGGTTCTCAGCCTTCCTAATGCTTTGACCCTTTAGTACAGTTTCTCATGTGTGGTGCCCCCCCATAAAATTGTTTCCATTGCTTCTTTACAACTGTAATTTTGTTACTGTTATGAATCATAATGTGAATGTCTGTGTTTTACGATGGACTTATATGACCCCTGTGAAAGGGGTGGTAACCCACAGGTTAAGAGCTTCTGTTGTAGAGGAACCCCTCTGAAGGGAAATCTTGAAAGAAAAACAATGAGTAGGTGCTGGAAAGCAGGGCCAGGCCCCTAGGTTGTGAAGGAAGAAGGGAGAAGAGAAAGGAGGCCACAGTTCTAGGAGCCATGGAAGGCACGAGGGCCAGTGTTGACTGCAAGAACACTGGTCTTGCATCTGCACATTTTCCTGCAGTCATTGTCATGACCGGTTGAAGAACCTTGAAGGGAGAAAGATGGGGGTTTCTTCAAACTCTAGGCAGTGTGTGTTCTAAATGGTTAAGTATCTTTGAAGATGTATTCAACAGGACATAGGATGTTCCTTAATGTAGCAATTGAAATCTCAGAATAACACTGGCTATGGTCTAGGGCCTTCTAAAAATAAAAGTTGGATGCTGGAAGCCCTATTACAGGCTAGACTTTAGCCTAAGTACTGAGGCTTGGGGGAATGATGACATGGACCTGGAGGGAAGGTCAGCTGTCATCAGTGTAAGTTTATTCTCCAGGAAGCACAGGGCTTAAAGGAAGGAACCCTCCAGGATGTATATGAGGACACCAGTTGAAAAGGTAGGGCATGGAGAGAAATTTGGCAGCAGTGTGGAATGGTCTCAACAGGCAAGTGTTACACCACTACTGTGGTGGCTTTCCATCACACAGGGACCTTTGTACCCAGCAATGTGCAAAAGTGTATTTTACTGATGTGTGCTTGAAAAAAAGTAATGTGTTAACTAGATGAGTTCTTATGTAAAGAATAGCAGACAGTCATTGGGGACCCTAAAGTACTTACCCTCTGTCAGTCACCTCCGGTCAGCCACTCCTTCACAGCATTTGCCTTTATATTATTGTGTATTGTGTATCTTGATATTCTTTTTTGTGATGAAGCTTTGCATGGTACATTAACTTAAAACAGTTATTTTATCAGAAAGAAAAGAGAATCTGGACTTCATTTTTCTCTTTGCAGATGCCTTCGCTACCTTTTCAGATGTTGATTGCAGGGCCCTTGAGTGCCACCTGCAGGTTGATCCTGGGTACTGCTCTAGTATCTAAGGGCCCCAACTTCCTTAAACTATCACACAAGTGCAAGAAAATAGAAGTATTTCTGGTGGCTTACTCAGGAGAGATCTTACTATTTTGTGATGACCAAACAATAATTACTTTTCTCATGTTTAGTTTGGAGTCCTCAAGTGGAAAATTACAGACTAGAAGACTCTATTCAGTTGAAACTGGTTTGAGTCATTAGTCACTGAGGTTACTACAAAGATGAGCAAAATTACTGCACACTTTTAAATAAAAATCTAAGACAATACAGAATTTAGATTCAAGCTATTATTTTTAAGGTCACTTGAACGTCTAACCTAACCTTTCTCCCCAATTCTTTTATTTCTTTTTACACTTGGCATTTCCGTTTCGATAATGAGCTGTATTTTCAGGAGATGATTCTGAGGACATAAACAAACAAACAAAAACAACCTGATCTGTAACGGGCTAAACAAGCTTCTCTTCTTGCTTTCAGGGTGCACACTTGCTGGCAAGTGCCCTGACAGAGTTATGCCACCAGTGCCAACATATTCCTTTAATAGTGGAAATGGGCATGAACACTTAATGATAAGACCCATTTGCCTTCCCCCTCCACCCCCCGTAACCTCCTCACTCCACTGCCCACATTTGTCTCGGCTGCACTTTTAGCTGCACCATTGCTGATGACCAGGTGGTAATGAAAGGCCAAGAGAAGCTGGTCACGACAGCCTTCTGTGATTCCTAACAGACAGTTCCAGAAGAAGGTGGGGCCAGGATTGGGGACCTGAGTTACACAATAACATTGTAAATACCCAGATGCTCTTTGGTGCTTATGTGCACATCTGTTTGTCTGTCTCTGTCTCTCTGTGTGCAAGCATGCATGCGTGCATTTGTGTGTGTGGTCCAGAGCAGAGGATAAAATTAGATGTCTTTCATGGGCACCATCTTGTTCCTTTGAAATAGGGTCTGTCAATGGCCTAAAGTTTCCCAATTAATTATGTCAGACTGACTGGCCAGTGAGCCCCAGGAATCCATGTGCCACCATGACAAGCTTTTAAAACTCCATTTCAAGCATTGAACTAGGGTTACACTCACAAGGCAAACACTTTATCAAGTGAGCCATCTCTCCAGGCACCTCTGGCTTTTGCTTTCTGCCCACCTTAGTGCCTTTGATTTTGCTCTCAAGTTGGGAGTCCATGTTTCTGGGCATCCCATCAGGATGAAGCATAGCCTACTTTATCAGTACCATGTGTCCATTTTAGAACAAATGTGTTCTGCCTTTCCAGATGTTCTAGAATGTTTTCCCTCCATGTGGATAGGTTGATACTATTATTTGTTGTTGTTGGCTGGGAGCCAGCATCAAGGAACCACTGGCTTAGTGTAGCTGAGATTCTATTACATAAGCTGGAGGAGGTGTTGCCTTGTCTCTCCTGAATCTGGAGCCTTTAACACTTTAAACTCTGGCCCTTAATAAGGAGCCTAAACAGGAACGTGACAGCCAGACAAGCATATGATCTATTACTGATAAAATACACTTTTGCAAATGTATCACTGGAGTGGAGAGATGGCTCAGTTATTAAGAGTGCTTCTTGGTTGTCCAGAGTTGAGTTCAGTTCTGAGCACCCACTTTGGGTGGTTCACAATTCCTTGTAACTCTAGCTCAAAGAGATCTGAATACCCTCTTCTGGCCTTTGAGGGCACCTGCACCTCCTCCCTCCCCTCTCCTTCCCTCCTTCCCTCCCTCTGTCTGTCTCTCCTTCCATACACACACATTGTTTTTTTCTAGTGTCAAACTGTTGCACTCAACTAACAGCGACTGTTAGTGACTTTATCTCTGAAGAGGAGTACAAGAAAGATTTAAAAGTTGCTCCTTAAATGTCACCCTTGCCAACAAGATGGAGCAGAAGCCAGCATTGGGGGTTTTGCAGTATATATAGCAAGCATCCTTTAACTTTGGGGTATTGGTCAGCCCTTCTGGTAGCCGCATCTGCTTCTGGAGTCTGGGTGTTCAGTATGTGGTTTTGTGATGTGAGCTGTGTCTGGTACCCAGGAGTCAGCAGTGACTCCTAGATACATATTCTAGATCAGAGGAAGGCCTGTGCCCTTCTAATCCCCTCACACTTACATTTGGTCTTGGAGCAAAGGGTCTGAGTCTCTTTCCTTCCCGTTGGACACATGTCATGGGGCTCATGTCAGACCCTGTTGATCTCTTCTAGCTTGTCCTTTCATTCTCAGCCACAGAGGGGAAGCAGGGAGGGGCAGGGAGGAGTGGGGAAGAGCATGAGGATCAGGGAGGAGCAGGGAG
>PVIH01015311.1:0-50155 GCA_004025045.1 Sigmodon hispidus | reverse complement strand
CAAGGCTTTCGTCCTCATTAGATGCTGGCCTCAGCTGACCATTTGCGACTGTTCTATTAAATTGCTGCCAGAATTTTTACATCCAGTTACCTCCACTTTCTAGAGCATATTCTCTACTAATGTTACTCAGAACCGATTTTTACTTCATACAGGTGTTTTATGCAATGGCAATTAAAGTTTTTCTTCCACAAATTGAGTCTTTGTAAGAAAATGCTGATTCTGTTTACATTTTGTGCTCTACTGTTCTGATAGTTCTGCATTTATTATAGTTCTATGATTGACTTTCTTCTCACCACAGTGTCTTTTCCCTCTTTCTTCAACTCAACCCCTGCCCCCCATTAAAGCAATACACTGTTACACAGGGCTTCAATAATAATAGTCTTTTACCCCGGGTAGGGGGATTTTGGAGATGGCTTAATTTTTTTTTAAGACATAAGAATGTGGCCTTTTTATTGGCATAAACTGTGGAAGATAAATGACAAAACTGAATGTATTAATATAAAAAGGATTCAGTCTCCAGGGGTGGTTAGTGGGAGAACTCAAAAGCTTAATGGAAACAGTGGGCTATGCGCACACTGCCTACCATGCCTTCACTAAAGTGACAGGAGAAAGTCCACCGAGTCAAAGCAGATACTTAGTCCTAAACATTCTGACCTCGGTACCTGCATTCAACTTTTAACCTATTACCACCAATTTCTACTAAAGGAAAATTTGATTCCAAAAGAGCATCTGTGACTTAGAGGTTGTGTAAATTTTGTGATGCATGTGAGCTGTTCTGACTTCACCTGTTCCTGTGTGGTTGCATGATCAATGAATGGCTACCCACAGTGAGGACTATCAGGTTACTCAACCAGGTAGTAAATGTATGAACACAAAAATAGCACAATATTCTGCAATATTTAATGGGACTAGAAATACAACCTTTCAAGAGTTGGCATGTTTGTGGCCTTTGCAGCTATTGTGGGATTTAGACAGCTGGGAGAAGAGCAAAATGGACTAAAGTTTCTATTTATTGCCCTGTTTCTTGGTAGTTTCTGGACTGCTGCAGTGATGTTTTGTTCCTTCCGTATTTATAATGAAGCACTTTTTTAGCGTTTCTAAACATAGAATCTACTTGGTTTGAAATCAAGTGGTTGGGACACTGTCTGGATTTTTCTTTTAAGCATGCTGTTGATTGAATGCTTCATTGGGGAAGCCTCCAGTCAGCTTTCTCAGTCTGGTTCTGTAATGAGCACAGCACCTAATGTTTTGAACTGCTATTTGGAGGACCACTGCTTATTGAAGCTGTGTTTTGTAACCCAGTAAATTTTGTTGGTTTGAGGTCTGATCCCCCCATCTTATAGAATTACGAATTCTAATGTTGAAATTTGCATAGGTTTATGTGGGGAAAAGCCTAGAAAACAAACTGTAGATTGAATAGCGATCCTAGTGTGATTACAGGAGGTGCCATAATTTTTCTTTGTTGGTGTTGGACTTCTAATCAGTTGAAATGTATTTCTGTACCACAATGTAAGCTTCAATAAAAGTTTGCTTAATTGTCTAGTAAAAAAAAAAAGAGAGAGGCAGATTTTAATAATTAAAAAAGAGCAGAATAAAAGCTTAAAGGAAATTCATTGAGTATAATAATTAATTTTAAAATGTTAAACTTAGAAAATTTATATTTTTCAGGGTTATATGAATATTAGTTGTTGTTGAGTAATCTATTTTGGAAAAATATAAAAAGCAAATATAAATTCACTACATATAACAGCCCCCAGAAAATTACTTCATTTAAGTCAATTCTTCTCAACCTGTGGGTCAGGACCCCTCTAGGGGGGAGTTAAATAATCCTTTCATAGGGGTCAGACATCATTTATGCTGTATATCAGATATTTATTTTGTGATTCATATTAGGAAAAATTATAGTTATGAAGTAGCAACAAAATGAGCTTATGATTGTTTTCACCACAAAATGAGTTAACTATGTTTGAGGTTATAGCATTATGAAAGTTGAGAATCATAGATTTAAGTCTACCTTTGTTTTCAGCAAAAAGATCATCTACTATAGCACCTGTGAGGGATAACTTTAAAAGCAGTGGGAGACTCAGATAACTGCATCACCAAAATGTCTGCACCTGCATGGTTAGCAACTATAAATTCTTCACTATGAGTTCCCTGTACAACTTGAAAATGACTCCACTTAAAAGTCTCCTTTCCTTTAG
Organism: Sigmodon hispidus; assembly: GCA_004025045.1. Taxonomy (NCBI): domain Eukaryota; kingdom Metazoa; phylum Chordata; class Mammalia; order Rodentia; family Cricetidae; genus Sigmodon; species Sigmodon hispidus. Next base: position 47,954 of record PVIH01015311.1, on the reverse strand, counting down.
TAGTTATACTTATATAACTTCATTGAGAGCCTCAAAAGTATTATAAAATTTCTGATCTTCCTAAGTCTTGTGCTCTCCCTCCTATGTTCTCCATAGGAATGAATGTTTTAACTCAGAAGAATTTATACTGAGTTCCTACTCTGACCTTAGTTTTCAGTAATTTTAACCTCTTTTATGTGATTTTTTTTTAGGTTTGGAAAATATAATAAAAGCTGATATCCTTGGAGTTGGAAGCCAGGAGCAACTCCCATTTTCTGCTCCAAAGTTCTGAGACACTGTGTGGACATGTGAACATGTGAACAAACCACAGGAGACCCCACTAATCATTAAGACCTCTGGGTCCAAAACACTTTCTGTTGTCTTGTCTTCTCTGCACCTTTTTTTGCTACTAATTATTATATACAAATATCTATTATAGCATGTAATACAATAGCATGTACCACAACAAGACCACCCTATATAGCACTATAGTCTCCTAACTGTGGTCCTCCTCTTAAGGTCATACAGGTCTGGCTTATGGAAATCCATAAGGTTACTTTTTTAATAACATTCCCTTCACTGTGGCACACTTCCCAGAGAAGTAATTCATCAAGAGCTGCTAGTCAAATATGTGTAAGGATCTATTATGTAGGCCAATCTAAGACAGTCAAATCTAATGTACTGGATGCTCACAAAAGTGGGGACTACAAGGCTGAGGCACAGAACATCAATTCCTGCTGAGCTGCAAAAAATAAATAAGAAGGTGGATATACAGGGATAATATAACCAGCTAATATGATAAAAACCACAGTTATCTTGTCCTGAGTAATGTGCATAGGTATATGCACACTAGCTACTTCCTGATGAACCAACATGGAGTGTGCCTCTGCAACTGGTGATTGGGGATGAGAGATCATGAAAATGATGGAGGTCAATGAAAAGGAGACAACACAGCTAAAATAGTCTTCAGTTCCCAATGGGAATCAGGAAGGAATATATAGGTTTGTCCCATATCTGCAATAAGCAACTCTGCAAATTTATTTCTACATGTTTTCCAGTGTCTGTGTCATTGACTCTCCCCCATCTCACCCAGTCTTCTAAGGGGTGTCCAGGCAGAACAACCCTGTAATATTTAATAAAAATAATATTTGCTGTGGGATAATGATCTTTTACACTGTAAAGACCTGTCACTCATATTTGTTTAATAAAATGCTGATTAGCTAGGAAGAAATTATAGGTAGGGAAACAAGACTAGGCAAATTCTGGGAAGAGAAAATGCAAAGAAACAGTCACTACTCAGACTCAAAGGAAGTAAGATGAGAATGCTGGACTGAGAAAAGGTATCAAACCAGATGGGCAAACATAGATAAGAATTATGGGTAAAAAATCTAGTTAGTTATAAGCTTGAGCTACTGGACAAGCATTTATAAGTAATATTACTTATACTAATAAGCCTCCAAGTCAATTTTATACTTTATATAAATATTATATTTAATTAAAATTTATAAATGTTATATTGAATTTAAAAAATTGAAAAAAAGCAGGAATTAGTAATGTTCAAAATTAGTGCTGAAAATGTCAGAAGCTTTATTATTCATAAGCAATGATTAATGTTAAAACACACATACTGGGAAAATAACACTGAGGACACAAAAATACACCAATGTTTTTATATTAAAGAATTCTCAACTATGGTGGCAAAGTATATATATGAGTAAAGACAGACTCTTTAACAAATGGTGCTCAAGTAACTTCATAATTACATAAAGAATAATGAGTTAAATTTATTCCTTAAATGGAACTTACTGTAAATGGAGTGGTTCTCAAGGCCCCAATTTTAAGTAAAGACATATTACTAATGAATGGCTTTTAAGGAAGGATTGCTTTTTCTCAGGAGCATAGACAATGATAGGTTTTCCATACCCCAATGGATGACTCTATACATATGTACATGTGGAAAAAACTAACTGGACTCAAGGAGTTAATTGATTAATTATAAAAGATGGATGTGAAGTTGAGAGGAGATAAAATAAGTAATCTTAAATAGAGGTGTAGGGGGTAATAGGAATGGGTATGATCATGATACATTGTATATTTGTAAAATTTTTACAGAATAAAAATAATAGTTTCTTACTTTATACAAAAGAAATCTTAAAATCAGACAAAGATCTTAATTTAAGACCTAAAACACTGAGCTTACTAAAAGAAATCATAGGCAACAAACTTCAAAATATAAAGATACTAACATAAAAAGAGATTTTTACATTACTCTAATAGTCCAGGAAATCAAATAAATGTAAATGAGATGACATACTGTTAGAAAAAAATTTGCTTAGCAAGAGAAATAATCAGGAGAGTGTAATTTCAATGTATGAAATAGAAGAGGGAAATGTCAGCTGTTTTCCTAATTAGGACTGGTCACAAAGAGTATATGAAGAACTGAAAATCTTTAAAATGACAAATAATTGTTTAATCAAATCATGACAATTGATCTGACAGAGACTTCTGAAAGGAGCACATATAAGTAAGCACTGTATATGTGAAAGAATGTATTAATTGAGTTCATGTGAGTACATAATTGAATATTTTAAATGTAATATTATAAAACACTTAAAAATTTAATTGTCTTAATTATAGCAAGAAAATACTTATATCACATTTAAATAGAGAAGTAATGTTCTTGAATAATTTACATAAAATTTGGAAATTTTTAATGTACATTATGCATAAACATAAATATCAAACTGAATCTTTCAAACCCTTTCAGTTATAATTATGTACAAATATAATTAATATTTTGCAGTATAATTAAATACAAATAATTGCCTCCTCTAAAATAGACTGGTAATCTACAATATCCCAAAGTTTTTTGCCATTGCAAAAATATGTGGAACAAAATAAATAGACACTACCACTAAAATAGAAAATTATGAGACAAAGTGTGAGTTACAGTGAATATAATTGTCCACATAATTTAAGATGTCCTATTGTCTATTATAATGACAAAAAATATTTAGCCACAGTTAAATACAAGAAGGTATACAGAAAATACTGAAGACTGTTGAAAAGTTTGTGGGTTTGTCTATGCACATGTGTTTGCTCTGGTATGCAAATCTGGAAGCCAGAGGTAACTATGAATGCTTTCCTTGATTCTTCTTTCTCTTATTTTCAGTGAAGATGGAGCCATTTGTTTTGTCTACACTAGCTGATTGGCCAGCATGCCTATAGAATTTTCTTTTATTTGCCCTTCTTTCCCAGATTCGGTGGTAGACTTTATTTTTTTTTATTTTTTTAAAGATTTATTTATTATGTATACAGTATACAGAAGAGGGCACCAGATGTCATCATAGATGGCTATGAGCCACCATGTCATTGCTGGGAATCGAACCCAGGACCTCCGGACAACCAGTCAGTGCTTCCAATCTAAGAGTCATCTCTCTAGCCCCGAAACACTGCACATTAAACCATGCATCATTTTATATTTCAAATGGAATGCTTATTGCTAACATCTTCATCCAAGTGATTTCACATTACCTATATTTTCTTCAAGAAAAGGAGCATGCACTTACTTTATAATCATATGACTAAAAGGCCCTTGGTGGGAGAGGAGTTCCAGTCACTTCCCCAAAGACAAGATTTAGAGATTCTAAAATTAAATTCCTCCTCTTCTATCTCGAAGATAAAAATTACAGCCAGGCAAACCTTCACACATAAAGTTTGATCCAAAATTGACCAAATGTGTAAGCACGCAAACTGGCCTCTTGAGGTGCAGATTGCTTTAGAGGTGTTCAGGAAACCAACCACATCACTACTGCTAGTATACTTAAAAGTCTGTCTCTCTGCATCCTTAGGGCAAGCCCCAGCCCCTTCAGTGCCCCCCTTTCTGAGCTTCACTGAAGCCATGAAGAAGCACCAGGCCTTCCTGTTCTGCCTTACACCATGCTCAGACACATGAGGACACCTGAACCTGAACTGATGTGCTCAAAGAAACCTTTTGTCCTCTTAGTTCTTGATGTTGAGCAGTTTGATTCAGCAGCAACAACCAAAATAACTAATATAAGAATGCTGGCTGTCCAGGGAGAAGACTGTTAGCTCGCTTTTACAAATCTCAGGCAGATTTTCAAATGTGTAGAGTTCAAAATTACACATAGCAGCTACGTATGTCCTTACACAAACCGTCCTGTTGTTTGTGATAACAATTCATCACCCATGAAAATGAGAAATGAAGCCTGAAGTCTATGTGCCTTTTATTTCAACTTACTGAACTTGGAAAAATTCAATACCAGCAGCATGTGTCTCTTATTCTGAAATGGTCTTTTAATGTAGGCTGGTAGACAGATCTGCTTGTTAAGAGAGTGGTGGTAGACTTTAATACCAACTGTCTGCAGCCATGTAATTCTCTTTTCCTTCCCAAAGTTCTCTCACTTCCCAAGACTCTTTCCCTTGTGTCTGCCTTTCTCCACAGTCCCTATTTTCCATCACTACTTCCTCCTCCCACAGTACATCTGTCCCCATGTTCTTTCCTCTACACAGCTACTTCTTACTCTTTCTCCTCTGAAACATGAATATATTTCTTTCTTTCTAACCCTGATCAGCTTTCCTCTTTTCTCTTGTCTACTTTTACAGCTCTTCTGATCTTAGAAGCACCTTCCATCTTCTTAAACCCTTGCAGTTACTACAGTATTCAGTGAAGTGGGCTATTTAAGGGGGTTCCTGAGATATATTCTAAGAACCTCATACTTGTGCTGTATGCAGTTAAGGACTTGTACCATGAACCTATCTTCCCATATCTAATATTTATTTTCTTTCTTTATTTATTTTTATTATGAATAAAATCATATTTTCTCCCTGTGTATATCCTTGTTCAATGCTGCTTACCCCTCCTGGCCCTTCCAGGCACTCTCTCTTCTCCACAACTCCCTATCTCCTCCCCTGCAAGGGCAGGACGTCCCAAGATCACAATATGGCTTAGTTCAACATCCACTCCTATCAGATCTAGTTTCCTCACCCTAACATCAAGACTGGGTCAGGTGTTCCTCTGGAGGGAGTGGGACTCAAGGTGTTTCAGATCTCAAGCTGTTCAGTGGTTGTGGTTTGCAGCTTGGGCATGCTTTGCTTTTGGCTTTTTTTGTTTAGAGTCCACTAATGAGTGAGTACATCCCCAGCTTAGCATTCTGGGTTTGTGATACCTCACTCAGGAGAATATTCTCTATATCCATCCATTTGCCTGCAAATTTTAGGATATTATTTTTTCTTACTGCTGAGTAGTACTCCATTGTGTAGATGTACCACAGTTTGTTAATCCATTCAGTTCAGAGGCATCTAGGTTGTTTCCAGGTGCTTGCTATTATGAATAAAGCTGCTGTGAATACAGTTGAGCTAATCCCTTTAGAGTGCAAATGCGTGTCTTTAGGATATATCCCCAGAAGTAGTATTGCTGGATCGTTGGAGAAATTGATTTCCAGTATTCTGAGAAACTGCCATACTGCATCCCAGAGTGGTGAACAAGCATATACTTGCACCAATAATGGAGGCGTGTTCCCCTTGCTCCACAACCTCTCCAGCATAGACTGTCATCTGTGTCTTTTATCTTAGCCAATCTGACAGGTGTATGTTGGTATCTCAAAGTTGTTTTGATTTGCATTTTTTGTATGTCTAAAGAAGTTGAGAACTTTTTCAAGTTCCTTTTTGCCATTCATAATTCTTCTGATGAGAATTCCCTTTTTAGAACTGAACCCCGTTTTTTGATTGGGTTATTCAAGGTTTGGGGCTCTAGTTTCTTGAGTTCTTTATATATTTTAGACCTCAGTCGTCTATTACTTGTAGGGTTGGTGAAAATCTTTTCCCATTATGTAGGTTGTTGTTTTGTCCTATTGACAATGTCCTTGGCTTTACAGAAGCTTCTCTGTTTCAGGAGGTCCCACTTATTGATTGTTGTTCTTAGTGTCTGTGCCACTGGTGTTATATCAGGAAGTGGTCGTCTGTTGCAATTCATTGGAAGGTATTCCCATTATTTATTACATTTTGGCCAATCCAATGTTTTATACCTAATTCATATTCTTTCCTATCTTATTTTACCAAACCAAAACTTTTGTATTGTCTCTCATACTCACACACTTTACATTATTTTAATAAGATTCTTGTATAAGTTATTTAACAAGGAAAATATAATTATCTATTAAACTTCATCAGAAACATGAGAAGAAAATAATATTAACTTAGTAGGCATGGGGTAGAAGCAAACAACTCCCAAAATTGAAAAATTACAAAAACAGCTGTCTGCCTAGAGAGTCAACAAAGGTTATTCTGCAATGTTGGGGAACCCATGTTCAGCCTACAGGCACAGTATATCTGACAGACTTATCTGTGCAACAGAGTGCCCTGATTAGATTAAAAATTTACTCTAACATTTCAAAATTATTCAGAGTTGATTAAATAATCTCCATTTCTGTCTTACTGTATCTGCATCTTATTTTTTTCAAATGTGTCCCAAATGTTGGATGTCTAATTATGCTCAAATCTTTTTTTTTCTTTTCTTTTTTTTTATTACTATGAACGAAGAAGTCACACTTTCTATCCTTGTATATCCTCATTCAATGTCCTATCTGCTCCCAACAAATCAGGTCAATCTCCCTTCTCCACAAGTCCCCATCCCCTCCCTGGCCAGGCTGTAGGCAGTCTCATGGTCCCACAGTCCCAATATTGTTTAGTTCAGCCTACACTCCTGGTAGATCCAGTTTTCTTTCCCCAAACTTAAGACTGAGTCAGGTGTTTCTCTACGGGGAGTGGGATCAAAGAAATCAGTTCACAGTGTTTCTGATCCCAACCTGGTCAGTAGTTGTGGTTTGCAGCTTGGGCATGCTTTGTTTTATTCTTGCTTATTTGTTTGTTTGTTTAGAGACCACTAATGGTTGAGTACATCCCCTGCTTATCTTTCTGGGTTTGTGATACCTCGTTCAGGATGATATTCTCCAAATCCATCTATTTGCATGCAAATTTTAAAATATCATTTATTCTTACTGCTGAGTAGCACTCCATTGCGTAGATGTACGACAATTTGTTAATCCATTCTTCAGTTGCGGGACATCTAGGTTGTTTCCAGGTTTTTGCTATTACAAATAATGCTGTTATGAACATAGTTGAGCTAATGACTTTGGAGTGTGACTGTGCATCTTTAGGGTATACACCCAGAAGAGGTATTGCTGGGTCCTTGGGGAAATTAACTCTCAATTTTCTGAGAAACTTCCATATTGCATTACAAAGTGGCTGAACAAGTGAACACTCCCACCAGCAATGGATGAGTGTTACCCTTGCTCTGCATCCTCTTGAACACATGCTGTCATCTGTGCCTTTTATCTTAGCCAATCTAACAGGTGTTAGGAGGTATCTCAAAGTTGTTTTGATTTGAATTTCTCTGATAGCTAAAGATGCTGAGCACTTTTTCAGGTGCCTTTCAGCCATTTGTAATTCTTCTGCTGAGAATTCCCTTTTTAGGTCTGAACCCCACATTTTGATTGACTTATTCAAGGTTTTGGGCTCTAGATTCTTGAGCTCTTTATATGTCTTAGAAATCAGTCCTCTATCACTTGTAGGGTTGGTGAAAATCTTTTCCCATTATGTAGGCTGTCGTTTTGTCCTATTGACAGTGTACTTGGCTTTACAGAAGCTTCTTAGCTTCAGGAGATCCCACTTATTGATTGTTGGTCTTAGTGTCTGTGCCACTAGTGTTATATTTAGGAAGTAGTCGCCTGTGCCAATTCGTAGAATTGTATTTCCCACTTTCTTTCCTATCAAGTTTGAACTAAGCATTATTGGATCAGTGGGACCATAGGACTAACTGCTGCATGCCAGTGAGGGGATGGGGAGTTGTAGAGAAGAAAAAATGACCTGATGTGGTGGGAGGGGGATGGGACCTTGAATAAAGATATACAGGGATGGAAAAAAAAAACTCAGAGGGAAAGCTCAATACAAAATAAATATATGTGTAGCAATCTTATTTGCATTATCACCCTTGATAAGTCATGCTTATGATTTTTATCTTCTTTATAGTTATTGTTAACATATCAGTATTTTAAATTCATTTTACTGTTTTTCTTGATAAATACAAAATAAAAAAATAAAGTAGATGGGTTTATATGGAAGTCTACACACTTTCATCCAGCTATGCCAACAACATTTGTTAAATGTACTGTCTTTTTTCCATTGTCTATTTTGGGCCTCTATGTCAAAGATCAGGTGTTCATAGCTTTCTGGGTTAATGTCTGGATCATCAATTGTATTCCATTGATCCACAAGTCTGTTTTTATGCCAGTACCAGGCAGTTACTATTACTGTAGCTCTATAGTATGACTTGAAGTCAGGGATGGCTATGCATCCTGAGGTTCTTTTGTTGAGAAAATTGTTTGGGAAATGGTAGCTTTCCTGTTACTGCAAATGAAATTGAGTATTGTTCTTTCAAGGTCCAAGAATTATTGTTTTGGGATTTTGATGGTCAGTGCATTGAATCTGTAGATTGCCTTTGGTAGAATTGCCATTTTTACTATGTTGATCCTACTAATCCAGGAACATGGGAGAGCTTCCCATTTTCTGATATCCTCTTCAATTTCTTTCTTCAGTGATTTAAAATTTTTGTCAAATAGGTCTGTTTCTTCTTTGGTTATAGTTACACCAAGGAATTTAATACTATTTGCAGCTATTATGAAGGGTAATGTTTCCCTCATTTCTTTTTCAGCTCTTCTATCAGCAGTAGCAGTTCCTTGGAAGAAGTTTGTGGGTCACTTGTGTATAAGATTATATCATTGCAAATAGAGATAGCTTCACTTCTTATTTTCCAATTTGTATCCCCTTAATCTCTTTTCATTCCCTTATTGCTTTAGCTAAAACCTCGAGAACTATATTGAATAGATAAGGGAGAGAGGACATTCTTGTCTAGTTTCTGACTTTAGTTGGATTGCTTTGAGATTTTCTCCATTAAGTTTTATACAGGCTATCAGCTTCTTGTAAATTGCCTTCATTATATTTAGGTATTCTCCCTGTATTCCTGATCTCTCCAGGGATTTAATCATAAAGGAGTTTGGGATTTTGTCAAAGGATTTTTCCGCATCTAAGGATATGATCATGTGGTTTTGTTCCTTTAGTTTGTTTATATGATTGATAACATTTACAGTTTTTCATATGTTAAACCAGCACTGCATTTCTAGGATGAAACCTACTTGGTCGTGGTGGATGATATCTTTTATACATTGCTGTATACGGTTTGCCAAAATTTTGCTGAGGATTTTTGCATCAATATTCATGGGGGAAATTGGTCTGTAATTCTCCTTCTTTGTTGTGTCTTTGAGTGGCTTGTGTATTATGGTAATTGTGGCCTCATAAAAGGAATTTGGCAAGATTCCTTCAGTTTCTACTGTGTGAAATTGTTTGAGGAGTAATGGTAGTAATCCTTCTTTGAATGTCTGGTAGAATTCGGCACTGAAACCATCTGGATCAGGGCTTTTATTTTTGGGGAGGTTTTTAATGACAACTTCAATTTCCTTAAGGGTTATAGGCCTGTTTAGGCAATTAATCTGATCTTCATTTAATCTTGATAGATGGTACCTGTCCAGAAAGCTGTCCATTTCTACAACGTTTTCCATTTTTGTGGAATACAGATTTTCAAAATATGATCTGATAATTCTCTGTATTTTCTGTGGGTCTGTTGTTATGTCCCCCTTTTCATTTCTGATTTTGTTGATTTTAACACTCTTTGTTTTTTAATTAGTTTGGCTAAGGGCTTATTTATCTTGTTGACTTTCTCAAAGAACCAACTCTTAGATTCTTTGATTCTTTGTATTGTTCTTTTTGTTTCAATTGTATTGATTTCAACTCTAAGTTTGATTATTTCCTGCCATCTGCTCCTTTTAGGTGAGTTTATTTCTAATTGTTCTAAGGCTTTCAGCTGAGCTGTTAGGTCTCTAGTGTGGGACTTCTCTAGGTTTTTCATATAGGCATGTAGTGCTATGAATTTTCCTCTTAAGACTGCTTTCATTGTGTTCCACAAATTTGGATACGTTGTACATTCATTTTCATTGAATTCTAGGAAGACTTTGATTTCTTTCTTAATTTCTTCCTTGACCCAGACATGGTTCAGCTGAGTGATGTTTAGTTTTCATGAGTTGGTAGGCTTTCTTTGGGTTTTGATGTTGTTGAACTCTAACTTTAGGCCCTGGTGGTCTGATATGTTACAAGGGATTATTTTCATTTTTTTGTATCTGTTGATATTTGCTTTATGACCAATTATGTGGTCAATTATGGAGAAAGTTCCATGAGGAGCTGAGAAATACGTATATTCCTTTGCCTTTGGGTGGAGGGTTCTGTAGATATCTATGAAATCCATTTGCTTCATAACCTCTTTTAGACTCCTTATTTCTCTGTTGAGACTCTGTCTGGTTGATCTAACCAGGGGTGAAAGTGGGGTATTGAAGTCTCCCACTATTAGGGTGTAAGAATTGATGTGGAATTCATGCTTTAGCAGTATTTCTTTTACATAAGTAGGTTCCCTTATATTAGGGGCATAAATATTTAAGATTGAAACCTCCTCTTGACCAATTTTTCCTGTGATGAATAAGTAGTGACCATCTGGTCCCTTTTAATTGCTTTAGCTTAAAGTCTACTTTGTTAGATATTAGGATTGCAACCCCTGCTTGTTCCTTAGGACCGTTTGACTGGAAAATCTTTTCCCAACCATTTATTCTAAGCCTGTTTCTGTCTTTGTGGTTGAGGTGTGTTTCTTGTAGGCAACAGAAGGATGGTTTCTGTTGCTGTATCTATCTTGTTAGTGTGTGATGTTTTATAGGAGAGTTGAGACCATTGATATTAAGGGAAATTAGTGATCATTGATTCATATTTCCTGCCATTTTTGGTGGTACCTTGTTTATATTTCCTTTCTCTAGGGTATTCTTCTGTGGAATTATTGATTGTGATTTCGTGTGTGTATCTGGGGTCCTTAGGTTGGAGTTTTCCCTCTAATACTCTCTGTAGTTCTGGATTGGTAGTTAGATATTCTTTCAGTCTGATTTTGTCCTCAAATACCTTGTTTACTCCATCTATGGTGATTGATAATTTTGTAGGGTATAGTATTCTAGTTTGGCAGCCATGCTGTTTTAGCATCTGTATAACTTCTGACCAAGCCCTTCTAGCTTTCATCATTTCCATTGTATATTCAGCCATTATTCTGAAGGGTGTCTTTATATGTGAGTTGGCCTTTTCTTTTGTAGCTCTTAAAATTTTTTCTTTGTTACGTTTTGTGGCTTGATTATAATGTGGTGCACTGAATTTTTGGGGGATCATGTCTATTTGGTGTTCTGTAAGCCTCTTGTATCTTTATAGGCATTTCCTCATTCAGGTTAGGGAAGTTTTCTTCTATGATTTTATTGAAAACATTATCTGTGCCTTTGAGCTGGTATTCTTCTCTTTCTTCTATTCCTATTATTCTCAAATTAGGTCTTTTCATTGTGTCCCAGATTTCCTGAACATTTTGAGTTATCGCTTTTTTAGTTTTACTATTTTCTTTGACTGATATATCTATTTGAGCTACTGAGTCTTACACTTCAGAGATTCTATCTTCCATCTCTTGAACTCTGTTTGTTTTGCTTGTATCTGTGGTTCCAGCTTTTTTCTTCAGATTTTCTATTTCCATCTTTGCCTCATTTTGTGCCTTTTTTATTGCTTCCATTTTAGCTTTTAGTTCCTGGTATGTTTCTTTCATAGATTTGTTCATCTCTTCCAATTTTTTGTTTGTATTTTCTTCTATTTCTTTAAGGCTATTTTTCTTATCTTCTTTGAGAACTTTGATGATCATCAAAAGGAATTTTTGGTGTTCCTTCATTCTGTTTCCTCTTCATTGCTCAGTTCAGTTCTTGTATTTGTAGGATCGCCACTCTCTTCTGGAGGTACCATGTTGTTCTTTGCATTATTATGTAATTTTTTGCACTGATGTTTGCCCATGGCTTCAGTGGTTCACCATTAGATGGCTCCTGGTCAGTTATGGCACTCGGGCTTGTGTGCCTCCTGTCACTTCTCTGGGCAGGGTCTGATTCTGTCCTTCCGAGACCCCAGAAGTTATCTGTTAGCTCTGTTGGAGGTCAAGGTGGGTAGCTGTGCAAATTCCCTCAGCAGAAGCTCTGGGTATGGTGACAGGCAGACTTTATCTGCACCTGCTACAGAGTGTGCTGAGACTTACTCTGCAGACAGTGCCTGTTCCCCGAAGCGGAACAATAACCGATGGGCTACCTTCTATCTTTTATCACAAACAATAAATTGTTAAGTTAGAACTTCTGTTAATGAAGAGGTGCAAGTAAGTATAGGTAGTTAAGGGCCTAACTCATGTTAGCTCCACATGGGGTAAGGGTGGTGAACTTAGGGCATACCAATGTGTCATCTATCTGTAGCTGTCCTTGGATATCTGAGAAATGTTTCAATTGAAATACTTTGTCTGAGGGCTGACTCTTTTCAGACATTCACTAGTAAAGATAATTGCAGGGCAAGGGCAGACAGTGAGTCTGCTCTGGGCAAAGGCACAAAGCCCTGATTTGTGAGAAAAGATATCTTGTCTGTGTGACTGTTTTCACACACATTTAGGTGAAGTTATATATATTTCCCAGATATATGAGGAAAAATATGCCCAATAAATGATCACTCATACTGATAAAAGTTACTGGGAAATGAATTTCAATAAATATAACAAAATGAGAAACCTATAATCACACACAAGAAGTCCTCTGTTGGAAACAGCTAACATATTTAAAGGTCATTAACACAAACTCTTTGAGTTTTGGCTCTACCTCCACCAGGGCCCTTGGCTCTGATAGGTCAGACTTATCAGTGTCAACTGAGTTCCTCCTTTGTATTTCAGCAATTGAATATCATGTAGAAAGAACATTTTAAGAAATAAAACTAAAAAATAAATTCTTCCAGTTTAAATGGAAGAAAAAAGTCTTGGGAGAAATGCTCAGTAATAGGACATTTCTTTAGCATGCTTCCAGGCCTAGGTTCAGTCTTCACTACAGCAAAGAGTAAAGTAATTGTCACTAAAATACTATGTTAATATAAGTACTGTTTGATATTTTGTCCATCTAGAGGCTATATCTCTAATCTGAAGATTAGAACAAGCAATGACAATCACATTGACTTCACTTCATTTTAAACAGTCAGGTTCTCACATAACCCAGAAGAGAATTTCAACATCCAGAAATCAGAAAATACTTATGGCCAATTGGAACACAAATTTCTTATTAATTTATAGTGGTAAGAAATCAAAAGCTATTACATAAATAATAGACCAGAATAATCAGAACAGAATGTTAAGGCTATCAACATGAGCATATCATGTATCAGTTATCTTCCCATTCATATAATAAAATAATTAGGTACAGAACTAATAAAAATAAGTTTACTTTGAGCTCAGGATTTTGCATATTCTGGCCCATGACTGAAATTCTTGGTTGCTTTATGCTTCTGATTAGGCAGTACATTTCAGCAGGAGTAAATCTTGAAGCAAATACTCTTATTAATAAATGACAAAAAGCAGAATAAATTGGAATCCTATAGCCCCTATTAAAGGAAGACACAGTGGACATCCAATAAGGTGTTGCCTCTAGTTTGCTGTTTGTTTGTTTGTTTCTTATAAAGTGAGGTAGGGGCAGACAAATTTCACTTCTTACTAATATAGTCTGGACTTGCCTCAGACTCACAAAGTTCTGCCTGCCTAGCCTCCTCCCAAGTGCTAGGATTAAAGATGTGTACCAACATGCCTGCTAAGACTCTGCATCTTTATATTTATTCTTATCTACTCTCTCTCTTTCTCAGCATCTTACTTTTAATTCCAGAGTGGCTGCAGATTTTGTAGGTTGTCATTATACCACAACCTCTAGAATCACTGAACCTCAAGATGCTATACACTGTACCATCTAAACCCCTGTCTCTAAAACATACATTGCACTTTGAGGTACCACTCTGAGTATGAGACTTTAAATACATGAATATTTGGTGGATACTCTCTATCAAAATATATCATTCCCTTATTTATGATATTAAATTGTCTGGATAGATCAGCTTGAGGTGTTTTTAATCAGCATTACAGCATGAATTGATCAGTCACTTATAAGAATACTAGAATGCATTATTGAATTTTCTGTGTCTCAAAAGGGTGAACTTAGAAAATTAGTCTTTGTAAATTCTGTTTCTTTAATATACTTTCACTAGTGAGAGATAAATAACGAAGAGAAGAGGTGAGGGCAGACCCAGGTTTCTACTTCCTCTGTAGTTCATCTGGGTTTCCTGCTAAATCTCCTATGTTGCAGTAACAATTCCAAATGTTTATGTCATGTTTCCAGCACTTACCGGTGATTTTACATCCTGGAGATGAGTGAAAAAAAAAAAAAAAAAAAAAAAACTAGCTTTGCTTTGCTGATTTATCCTAGAATTTTAACTGTTTCTTCTGATAATAATTTCTTAGCCATTCTACTTCTTTCTGTTTACTGAATTAACAGTTCTTATGGTTAAAATCATTCAACTTAAATCTTTTTAAGTCTTCATAAGATCTAACATTGTTTCTTAGCTATGGCTTAACTGTTAATTAACGTAAAAAATTATGGAAGAAGGAAGGTGTGTGTATGAGTGTAGAATAAGAGAAAAGTATTCCTTAATTATGCTCACTACAGAAAACTGCTTTTTCAGAACAGTTGAAGAGAATTTAATGGAGGAGCTTTTTATAGCACTTGAGAAAGAATTAAGAAACTCATTAGAAATTGTGATGAACCAACTCACAGACTAGCTATTAAGAAACCATTCTCTCACACACAAAGAAGCCAGGAAAAGAAGCAGTGTTACTTTTGCCATTGAGGTCTCTGATTTTGAGATGGTAACAACAACATGAGCTCTGGCCACAAGTAGATAACAACCATTATTTAACTACAGTGTTTCAACAAAGGACCCTCAGGGAGAACTAACAGGTATCTGGTCTTTCTCTGTTCTTTCTCTCTGGTTATATGCTAGCAACTATCAATAACTATTGAGGTTAAAAGAAAAAGCTGTCTGCACCATTGGGTGATTAGGGGGCATGTTAAGATGCACATGGGGAGGTCAGAGATTAGCCTTATAAGGATAACTTCTCTCCCTCCACTTTTCTGTGGGTTCGGGTGATAAAACTTATGTCATCTTATATGAGGGCAAGCACTCTTACCTACTGAGCCATTTTGCCAGGTGTGCAAAATACAATTCTATGACAAAGCACAAGAAAGCTCTAGTGTTTCGTGCCACATGAATTATGATCACTATATCTAAGAATACAAAGATTGACAGTATAGCCTTTTTCTGATACTTAACTCTCCTAATTATAGCAAAAAAAAGATCCTAGGTTGCAGAGAGATTAGTGTTAAAATGACTCATTTCAGGAGGCTTTATTGTGCATGTATATACATATGAGACAGTTAGAAATAATCTTTTAAAATCATTTTATTGTTATAAATTATTTCATACTTTTCCTTTTACAATTTACTATTCCTCTAATGATTCAGAAGATCTAAAGGTAGTTTATTTTAACCAGGTGTGTTGAGACATGACTAATAGCAGCTTTTGGGTAACAGAAGCAAGTGGATATCTATTCCTCTGGTGCTAGCGATGTCTTTGTACCATATTCTAGGCAACCAGGGATCCATGTTTGGAATTTATCTAAAAAATAATTTATTTTGAATATACAAGTTTCTTCAGAAGCATGTTTCTTTTTTGTCTATCTGATTCTTCTCAGTAGTTTTTGTGGAGGTTAAAACAAGCATACTTTCCAGGAAATTTTTCAACATATCAAAAATCATAATATCTAGTTAGCCTTAACTGTCATGTTCCTGTAGCCTAGACTCATCCAAGAAGAAAATATCAAATGAGAGATTATCTATATCAGATTGGACTTTGAAAAATAGGTCTATACAAGCAGGGGTTGTCATGATTGTGAAATGATTTAGGAAAGCCCCACCTACTGTGGACATCACAATTCTCTGTACTGGTAGTCCTGGGCTTTTTAAGAAAGCTAGTTAATCATGATCCTGTGAGTGAATCAATAAGTAGCATTTCTTCAGGGTTTCTGTTTCAAGTTCTTCCATAAGTTCTTGCTCTGCTTTCAAAACTACAGTATAATCAGAAAATGTAAGCCTTACTAGTGTTTTCTTCTCCTAAATTCCATTTGGTCTGGGTGTTTTATCATCATTACAGACAGAAAAAATAGATAATATGATTATTTTCAAATCTTTATTAAAGTTTCCAACTTCTTTTTTAAAAGCAATATGTTGGGCTAGAAATGTTTTTTCAGGGGGTCAAGGTCACTTTCACTAAGCCTTACAACATGAGTTTGAACCTTGAATACCACATAATGAAGACAGACAACCAACTCCTCATGTTGTCCTCAGACCTCCACATGCAAATTTGGCAAGTATACACTTATATACATTCACACAAAACATAAGCAAACGAATATGTAACTTGAAAAATGACATTAAAAGTTTGTTGCTTAAGAAAAATACACTGTAGCTTAAAAAAATTATCCATGAGGACCTCAATCTTATAACATTTGCTCAAACAAAATGGTTGCTCTGAAAGTACTAAGAAAAAAGTCTTTTTAATAAAGATATTTAATATAGTAAAATTAGGTATTATGAGTCCCTGGAAGTAGAGACAGATGCAAGTGTCCCCATTTGTAAATCTACAGTTGCTATCACTAATCAATACCTCGTCATCTTTTTATTGCAATTACTAATGGGAGTATCCCAGTCATAACTCTCTGTCATTTAACTGTAGTTTTCCCTCTATTGTTTTGTTTTTATTTCTGTCCTGATATATTTTTATTAATATTCTTACCTTGTTCATTTAAATTTTTCCCCTTGTCTATTTCCCATGCCATTTTAATGGGCCTAAACATTTATCTGCTTGCATCTCATTTTAAGAGTTTTTATATTTATGGTTGTGAGCCTAGCCTTTAACGGCTGAGCCATCTCTCCAGCCCCATTTTAAGAGTTTTTAAATGTACTTATGTCTGTATCAGAATCCTTTATTCACCTGTCTATGAGTTCCTGCTTATTCTGATTCTCTAATAATAAATTGTAGTTATCTCTTTAGTATGCTGAGAATTCCCAGAAATGGTGTAGCAAGTCATTCTATTTTATTAAATAGATTTTTCAGGATTATCTTCATACTAATGTATGTAGTGGATGAAATAAATTATTTTCCCATTAGAAATATAAATGGTAACTTTCCTCAAATCCTCCATTGCATTTCTTTTTGTTATTTTTCTTGATCATCAAGACTCTGACCTGGATGAGGAGGAGTGCCTGCATACTTTTATTATTGTTTTATGTGTTTTAGATCAGAATCACTTCCATATTCGGTGGCCAGGACACACCATTTCTACTTTCTAATCAGTTCTTCATTTCTGAGCACAGAAATTGGGGTAGAGAGGGGAAGTAGATTGAAAACTAGCCCTGGGACCATGGCAAATTATAACACTGACTTTAGCCAGAGGTCCTATCTGCATAGCTCTCTAAGAAGGGGCCTTTTGACACTTTCACTTCCAGATGTCAGGCTGAGATATGTCAGGCACCATATCTCTATCAAATAAGAACAAGAATTGAGGGGCATGGGTGCTCACATACCAGCATGCTCCTTCCCTCACTGACCAACAGATGCCTTCCACAGCCAATTATGGCATCTATTATTCATGGCATTTTCCTTCTTGATCAAATTTGCAAAATTAGTCTGCCTTTCCGTCATGAGTAAGGATGCTAACACTTTTTTACCTGCATACCTATTAGTAATTTGTACCTCACCTTTTAAGAAAGATTTGGTAATTCCATTTGCCCATGTCTTGATTAAATTATTTAGAGTCTTAATGTGTAATTTTTATAATCTTTTTGTGTTTGCTTTTTCATATATTCTGTAAAAATCCCCTTTAAATATGAAGTTTGCAAAGATTTTTCTCCTATTCCCTAGCCTGTCTCTTTCACAGTTCTTTTCTCTGCTAGAAGCTTTTTAATTTTATTCAGTACCATCTGTCAGTTGTTGTTTACTAAACTATTGGACTGCTTTTCAGAAAGTCTTCACCTATGAGCATATCTTGTGGTGTTTTTCATATATATTCCAGTGGTGTTTTTTAAGTAAAAATATCAGGTGTTTACATTAAGGTTGTAGATTCACTTGATATAGATTTTTGTACACGATGTGAGATAGATATTTACTTTCATCCTCCTGCATATGGATACCCAGTTTGTCTAGCCCTTTTGTGGAGGAAATTGTCTTTCTCCAGTGTGTTTGTGTAAGTTTTATTGCTTAATCCTCTGACAACAGAGTGTAGTAAGTACTATTTCTGTGGTCTGCCATTCACTCAGCTGAGACTCCATTAGTAACTCCTTCATGGTTATCAAAGTTCATGTTGTTGAACCAAATCAATAGAAGTCAAGAGTCCTTGTTCTTTTATTCTTCTCTTTGGCCCCTGGCATTTTTTTTCTTGGATTCCAATCCAATATTCTTTTCCTGTATTTATTTTTATTATTATTTTAGGAGAAATAATGTTAGCTGAAATTATTTGAAATATATTGTTTCCTAATATTTCTGAATTGTCCATTATAATTTTTTCATTCTCATTAAATATCATCATAAATATTACGTAAAACTCAGTAAACTGATAATTTTTTTGAGAATTGATTTTAATACAAAGAGCCATCACAGCACATTTTCTTTTATCAAGAGCTGTATCTAGCATTAAAGGAGAGAGTTCTACAATGGAAGTCATATGGAACATTGGCTAGGGAAGGTTATACTTGTAGCACAATGATAACTTTCAGTATCGCATGTGTAACCTTTTAAGATTTTCTTTGAATGAGACAAGAGTGCTTGTGTGTGTGTGTGTGTTTGTGTGTTTGTGTGTGTCTGTGTGTGTCTGTATGGGCTTTTACTCCTGTGGAAATTAGAGGTTTATGTCAGGTGTATTCAACTGTGGCTTTCCTCCTTATTTTTGGAAGCAGTGTCCCTGACTCTCATTGAATCCAGAATTAGCTGACTGCTGAGGCTAGCCTGGGAATTGGTTTGATTCTACCTGACAGCTTTAGGGTTACAGAAGTATGCAACAAAATCTGACATTATTAGAAGAGACAGGGTTCAGAAATTAAGTCCTTATGTTTGTATGGCAGGATATTTACCAAATAAACCATAGCCCCAAGTTACATAGATTTAAAGTACAAAGATTACACTATCTTGGATATTTTCATTGTATTTCTTTCAAATTTTCTTAGTGTATATGCAGAAAATGTGCATAAACCTGTGTGGATTTGGGGCCCCAGATGCTCAGTTCTCATTCCTGATATGCTTACTCCTTTGTACTGACAAAAGCTCTGATTTGATGTATTTTATATTTCAAAGTTTTGGTTAATATTTTTTGAAGATAAAGTTTTTCCCATGAAAATAAATGCACAGACAAATTAGTAAGGGGAAAAATTGATGATCCTTAATGTCATCTAAAATTTCAAAACATTTTTGGTTGGTTATGATGTATGTTAAAATTAATTTTTAAAAGTACTAAATCTAATAAAGAACAAATACCACAACAGTACGTATAATTTCTCCATTTGTAGATCCATTATCCACCTCATATCTTGTCGTCCTCTATCTTTAACATTTTTGCATGTTTTTACCAAGTAATAGTCAAGGTATATATTGTCTGCTACAGACTACAGGAGAGAAGTTCAAGGAACTTATCAATGTAATAAAGTTTTTTAAAAATGAGAAAATGTCACCTCTAAGATGGGCTAACAGTAGAGTCATAAAAGCAAATAAAGCAATTTCAAATGGAAAATGTTTGCTTTAGACAGGTCTAACAGGAGAAATTGGGGTTCTTTGCAATTCTTGCAGTAATTTTTGTCATTATTTTATTTTTAATTCTGCTAGTACATGTTGTTAATCCGCTTTTATTAGAAGAATCATACTGCCATCTAGTGATACGACTGATAATGATTATTTTGAAATAATGTGGTTATTTAAACTTCAAGTGAGAAATAGAAGAAAATTCCCAAAAGCAAAATAAAAATTTCAAAGTGTTTGTGCCAGAGCAACTGCACTATCTTTAACTGACATTGTATGTCAAAGAATCTAAGTGTATATTTCTCCTTTTATTCTCTTTAATACCTAGGGTACTTGAAGATTTGTATACTGCTTGTCCTTAAGCAGTCACTGCCCATTTGATGACTTTGATGAAAATTATCTGCCTAGGTTGGTTTATTCTCAGTCTGTTGAGAATATGAAAGCCAATGAGTTTACTCAAAAGAATGTATTTGATATTTGATATCATTAGAAGATTTTTTAGAAACAAAACCTTAAAAATACTAATTTTTGTGTGATGACATTTAAAAAAAAATCTTACTTGTTGCTATCCCCATATGTTTCTCTCTCTCTCTGTCTCTGTCTCTCTCTTTCTCTCTGTCTCTCTGTCTCTGTCTCTGTCTCTGTCTCTCTCTCTCTCTCTCTCTCTCTCTCTCTCTCTCTCTCTCTCTCTGTGTGTGTATGCATGGGGGAACATGGAAATGTTTGGAGAGAGAAAAGAAGGTAAACATATTATGATTATTCTATAATCTCAAAACAATTTTAAAATATCTTAAGACAGGAATGATAAGATAATATATCTCTATTCTTCATTTCCACATCTTTAGTCACTTTTGTTATTAGAGCATTTACCTATCTAGTCATAACATTGGATTAATGACATTTTAAAGTTTAACCATTGGGCTTACACTAAACCATATGCAAACATACTTGAGAATTCCATCATAAAATTTAAAGCATAATCCTAAAATGTATGCAATGTATGGTGAGAAATTATACACTTTATCATCTATGTTTATTCTCCAGTATCTTGTTTATTTTTGCAAATTAAGCTACAGTGTTTTTGTGTTTTGATGCCAGGCTTTGAACCCAGCCCATGTATGCTAGTCAGCCAGCCACTCTACCACTGGGCTAGTTATATTTCCAGAGCAACAACAATATGCTAGGAAAACTCTTTAAAATTGTGCTGTACATAGTTCATCTGGTAAAGGGATTGCCTTTCCATCAGGAGTACTGAGCTTGAGTCCCAGAATCCAACAGAACAAGCAGGCATAATGATATATAGTTGTAATCCAGTGCAAGGGGAAGAGAGAGGTGAATTCCTCTGTCTTACTGGCAAGTCATTCTAGCCTACCAGGAGAGTTTCAGGACAACAAGATACAGCATATCCAAAAAAGGGTTAATGGGACTGGAGAAATGGCTTAGTGGTGAAGAGTGCTTACAGCTCTTGTAGATGTACTGTGATCAGATACCAGCAAAACAGAGTGGCTCACAGCTGCCTCTACCTCCAGTTACAGCCCAACTGATTCCTTCTTCTTCCATTTTCAGGCTTCTATGTGCATGTGGTACATGTTAAGTAGTCTCATATATATATATGACTAAGCTTAAAAAGGAATCAGGTAACACTTGAGGAATGACACTCAGGGTGTCTTTTGTCCTCCAAATACTGAATATTACATTTATACACACACACACTCACACACACAAACCTGTGCAGACATGCATACATACATACATTAACATACACATATTGCACAGTTTGCTTTGAAATGAAAAAGAATAGTTTTGAGTACCTTGTTTGTCCTAGCCTTAAAAAATTGAAATTCAATCATATTTTTTCTGTTTATATTTCCAAACTGCACTAGTCTGTGTGAGAAGTATTAGCTTGTTAGACAACACATATAAATTTTCAGTGTCCCACTTGTTATGTATGAAAACTAGACAAGTTATTTAAGTTTTGTTAGCCAAATCACCTTCATATGTACACTGGGGTTAAATTATACATAATCACATGAAGCTGTTTTGAGAAATAAAATAAGTCTATGAACTGCTTTAGCAGTATTTCTCATGCAGTGAATGTTAAAAAACTGCTGCTATTTTTAAAAATTATTGTCACTTTTTCTCTATTGTCTTAAAGTAGAAAAATTACCAGTTTTATGAATGAACTTATTCTTTTCCCTATTCTCATATTTGAAATGCCTTTTTGTGACATCATTCTTAAAAAGCATATGCTAACTATTATAGATTTACATAGTGCAAGGTCTCATAGCTACTGTAATCTAAGTGGTTGCATCTTTCTTTAGTCCTTGAGACCTGCATCCCTGAACTAATCTAATATAAATTTCTTCATACCCCTTCCTGCTCAGCCTTGTAGCATTAATTATATTAGGATGCTTATAGTCATATTATCATTCTTTGAAGATACCTTCAATATCTCCATGTTTTATTACAAGAATAGTTTATATTCAGTAAATGTTCTTAGACTATTTTTTTAACTAGACAGCTTGCAAGTTTTATTTTTCCTTAACATTCTACCTCTATGCTACACTTAAGCTAAATTGAATGGTTTTCTGACAGCCTAAAACCTCCAAAGAACCCCAATTTCTCTGCTTTTGATCATCTTTTTTTGTTAACATAGGAAAAAAATTTACAACCTATTTCTACATGACAAGATTCTAAATATCTTTTAAGACACTTTCATTCATTTGCTAAATATTTAAGTGCCCATCTTTTTCAGAGTACCATTCTGGGAATCATTAAAGGGAGCAGAAAGAGCTTAAGGGGTATTGTCAAAGAATCACAGATTAAAGATTAGGTCTGCTGCTATCTAATGATGGTGTACATAGCAAGTCAACTCCTCTACTTAAGCCTCAGTTGCAGAGGAAAAAAATGACCAGATGTGTTGGGAGATGGAAGAGACCTTAAATAAGGATATACAGGGATGGAAAAAAAAATTCAGAGGGAAAGATGAACACAAAGAAAATATAGGTGTAACAATCTTATTTGTATTTCTACCCTTGATAAGCCATGCTTATCATTCTTATCCTCTGTATAGTTATTGTTAACTCTTCCACATTTTAAATTCTTTTTACTGGTTTTTTTTTGATAAATACAAAATAAAGAAGGGAAAAAAAAGAAAATTGTAGTAGTATTGCTAAAGAACACAGAGAATGAGCTATAGTATAAAGAAATTATCTCAAGGCACCTAGCTTGGATTCTCATGTGCCTAAAAATATAAACATATATCAAATAAAATATTTGCACATCTATGACACTATTTTTTTTCCTCACTCAGCCTATTTAGTTTTTCCCTCAAAGCACTTCAGAGGAACATTACTTATTGCATAATAGTTAAGTATTAAGTCTTTATAACCTGATTGTGGCAGATTGAAATATCAGGTCAATGCTCATTAAGCATGAGCAAAATGTTTGACCATTTTAATCCTCAGTTTTCTTTGATATAATTGAGAACTAACGGCAATTACAATTTTCTTTAAGGTATTAGATGATTATATATTTATGTGTGCCCTATACTTGGCCAACACTTTACCCTGTTTATATAACACTCATTAATTTTAGTCTCCATTGCTTAATCTTGTTATTATATTTCCTATATTTTAATAATTTTGAATAATCCATATTACAAATACATATAAAATAAGCTTAGAAAATGACTGTAGAATGGCATTAGGAGGGACTTCATTACTCAGGTTTTCTGAGCGAAATATGAAAGCATTAGTATACCAGTTGGGTTAAATTGAAATACACAGAACATTTATTTACATAAAGCTAAAATTGATTTTTTAATTGTGGCTTTTAAAGTAATCAAATGTTTTGTAATGCATTTTACCTCAGAGACTTGGAATATTCAATTGAATAGGATCTCCAGATTATGGTATCCTCTGGGCAATGGATTAATTCTTTTAGTAATTTTAATAGATAGCTTTGAATAGACAAAACAATCACATTGTTCCCATCTTAATGGTCTTCGATTTTATAAGAAATTATTAAATATAAGTAATTTAATCATCTTTTGTTTGTTGTCATATGTATGAGAAGGTGTTTCTGTGTATGCAGATGGGTGTATTTGCATGAATGCATTAGAGCGATCTAAATTAACAGAAGTGATTGTGGTGTGTGTGTAGGTGTGTGTGTGTGTTAAAAAGGGAATTATTAGATTGGTTTATAGGATGCAGTCCTATTATTCCAATACTGGCTGCCTATCAAAGAAAGGTCAAGAATGCTTTAGTAGTTCAGTGCATGATTTTGGAAGCAAGTCTCAATCTCACCCCAGAGACCTGGAAGATTCCTAAAATTTTGCTGGCCTTATGTCTGTAGTAGAATTCCAAAGTTGTAGGTTCTAATACTATGAAAAATTGCTGCAGCAACAAGATAGATGAACTTGCCAGCAAGAGCAAGGGCAAACAAGTAAGACACAAATTTTTTTCTTCCGTGTCATTTTATTCAGGTTGCTACTAAAATGTGATTCCCAGATTTTCGATGAAGCTTATTGCGTCTAATAATCTAATCAAGAAAAAAATTCCCTCATAAAAGTACCCAGCAGTTTGTATTTTAGTTGATTCTTTTTTATTTTTTTAATTTATTTTTTGAATAAAGTCTCATTTTTTATCCATGTAGCCCCTTGTTCAAACTCCTTTCCCTCTCCCGCCCTTCCTAATCACTCTCTCTTCTCCCCTTCTCCTTATCTCCTCCCCAGCAAAGACAGGAGGTCCCAAGGTGGCTTAGTTCAGCATCTACTCCAGACAAGTCCAATTTCCTCATCCTAATATCAAGATTGGGTTAGATGTCCCTCTGGAGGGAATGGGGTCCAAGGTGCTTTGGATCCCAAGCTGTTCAGTGGTTGTGGTTTGCAGCTTGAGTGCGATTTGATTTTTGTTTAAAATCCACTAATGAATGAATACTTCAAGTGATCAACTTATATTAGTCATCACATTGAATTTGTGTACACATATGTGTGTGCCTATAAAAACTTGATATCAACAGTAGGTTGTTATTTTCTTTAAGACAGTGTATCATACTGACTTTGAGCTCACCAAGTAGGTTAGGAAGGATTACCAACTAATCCAGTTACCCTAATTTTTTTTTCCATTTTAGTGCTGGAATTGTAATTGTGTGCCTCTCTGCCTGGTGATTTTATGTGAGTCCTGGGAACTGAATTCAAGTCCTCTTGCTTATAAGGCAAGCATTTTACTAACTGAGCCATCTGGATTCATTACTAACTAACTCATTACTTAGCAAATGACTTTGCTAAATGAGTTATGCAAAACAATAGCAAACCCACAGAAAATCTAAAAATAAAATACCTGCATATTCCACAACTCAAGACTGTCTCAATTTTCTTTGCAAGTTTATCAACATTCAGTTAAGATTTGATAAAGATTTCTAAAAGAGCTATAGTTTTTATTAAGCACAAAATTATTATAAATGATGCTAACACTACATTTCTTCAACCTTTTACATAATTATGAAGATGAAAATTTATTTGCTTCTTTATGCAAACATTGTTCTTCTAAGTGTTTTAGCTTCAATCAGTTATGGCTCAGAAATAGAGGATCAAATGTTCATTGAGCCTCAACTAACATTACACTTTGAGGTAATCAATTATAATAAGTAAATCAATGACTTGATTGGAAGAGCACAATTTGTGTCACAAAATGAAGCCATTTTCTATGAAGGAAGTAAAAATATGAGAAAGCAAACTGATAAATTCTACCCGATGATGAAATCTCATATTTACTTGTTTAATTCATGTAGAGTTGTTAGGAGGCAAAATAAACTTCAGCAACGAAAAACATTTTACTTGATTTGACAAAGAAAATATTCATTTTTTTCTCAATGGACACTCAGTAATGAACAACATTAATTTATTCATTCAAGAAGACTATATAAGTAATGTACTATAGACACTTGCTTTGGGACTATGCTCTTGTAAAATATTTGTCACTGTAATGTTTCGTTTAATAGAATGTTGATTGGTCAGAAGTAGAGGTGGGTCAATCAGAGTAGAAGAATTTTGGGAAGAGAAAGAGCAGAGTGAGAAATGCTAGCAGATGCAGAGGAAGCAAGAAGAGATTCCTGCAGTGGGAAAAGGTACCAAGCCATGTGGCTATACATGAATAAGAATCATAGCTTAGAATATAAGTTAACAAGTAATACGCCTGTGGTATAAGCCAAAGAGTTTATAATTAATAGAAGCTTTTATGTGATTATTTGGGGGCTAGGTGGGACAGAGAAACTTTTTACTACAAACAATAAACATGGAAGTTGTCTGAATAAATTACTAAGAGAAAGTTTGAGCATTTTTCCATTTAGAGTTTTTATACTCTATCTATATAAGTATACTTGATCTTAAGTATATTACCTGAAATATTTAGGAGACTGATACACTGTTGTATTATGTTTCTGGCCCAGCCTATCTGGCCTGGCCCTGAAGTTCTGATTCACAGTCCCACAGAAACACACAAATGCTTATATTAATTTTATGCTGATTGGCCCTGGGTCAAGCCATATAACTTGCAAACTCCATCTTAACTCAACCCAGATTCTTATCTTGTTCAGCCATGCAGCTCAATACCTTTTCTTAGCAGCATTTCAACTTCTTTCCTCTGCAACTCCTGGTATTTCTACTTTGTTCTTCCTGTTCCCACAGTTTTGTCTGGTAGCCCCACCCACACTTTGTCTGCCTTCAGCCAATCAGCATTTTTATTAAGCCAGTAGGCAGGACAATTATTTATAATGCAACAACATAACCGACTACAATACACAAAGATAAGAAATAGCCAAGATCAAGACTAGAAGATTGTTTTATTCAGTTCTTATTTACACACACAAACACACACACACATTATACATAATATATTATGTATATTATTTATATATATCCCAATTTCAATCAATCCAAGTGTTTGAAAGAAAAATATTCTGGAAAAAAAAAAAAACTAAGAATTGTGTTGTTCTCTTAGAAAATTGTAAAGGAAAAGATCTCTTAAAATAGGATCTAACTTTCTGAACATCTCATTCAGCAAATGCTCCCTCCTGCAACATAATATTTAATATTATAATTCAGAATAATAGAAATGACTATATTAGAGGACTACAGATTCTCAATGCAAAGCAAATATAACTATTAAAGATATATTTTAAGGCAAAAATAGGACCAAGGAAATGGTTTAGTGTTTAAAACCTGACATGGGATACTTTATATTGTACCACTTTAAAGATGGGGATATTGAAGCATAAAGGGTTTGGTATGGATAGTATTGCATACTAGATTATTTTAATAAAAGATTATAGAATTACATTAGAATATATTTTATTATTTAATTACTGTTGTGTGTGAGGGGAAGAAAAGCATCAATATACAAATAGTTTGATATGATGTACTCAGAACATCAAGGTTCATATGCACACACACATATACATGCACAAACATACACATCTTATATAACCTTAAATTATTAGATAAAAATTATTATTCCTAGGCTTGGGAAGAAAGATCATTTTGTAAAATGTTTTTCATACAAGTACAAGGACACGTGTAATCCCCTAGCACCCATATAAGAAATACAAGCATGATGTATCCATTTTAGCCCAACTGGAAGGTTCTATGTTTCAAGGAGAATCACTTTCTCAAATGCATCCCATTTGAGATGAATTAAGAGCTCTAACCAAACTATTTCTCTCAAGTTTATCCAGGATACTATTCTGTCTTTTTAATAGTTTTTTTTGTTTGATTTCCTTTGTATTATTTTTTGTTCCTCTAAAGCTTCAAGCACAGATATGTACATAGATGAACTCTTCAAAACTTTAAGTCATAAGCACTGCCATATATGCCCTAATGATTCCTTGCAGGCCCTCTACATGTGCCTCTCAGTTCCTATTTTTTTCTTTTACTGTGTGAGTGTACTCAATTTTAATTAGTATCAGTTAATAAAAATATTATAAACACATATTTTTAGTAGTCTACCACATATTTGAGCTCTTAGAGTAATGAAATATTACTGTTGAAGGTATTTTGACAACATATTGGATAGAAAGATACTGTAATTGATATTTGAGGAAAAAATTTGCAATTCTCTTGTCATACACATTTGTTTCTTATGTTAGAATTTCTGAGGGCTGAATATATGCTGTCAAGAAATAATATGATGTGTTATTTCCCTACCTTTCTACTGAGATGAATTATAAAAGTGAAGATAAAACATGTATTCTTCTTATTTCTATACAGATAGTATTTTTTCATTAATTTTAAAAGATTCATTGCCTTCATTTTCATTTTTATTTTGGCTGAAGACTAGCTTATATGCCTATTATATATTACATTTATTTTAAAAATATTTTTATTGTTCTTTTAATGTTCCAGGTACAAATAATAAAATTATGTAGGACACACATGGCTTAGCTGTTTGTGAGTGAGTTTTAGTTTCACAACTGAAGCAAATGGGAGTGAGAAAAAAATAAATATTTGATCATAAATGTAAGAAGCATAGATAATTTTCAACTTGATGTTCTATTTTAATCCTCCCTTATCTTAATACACATTATAATGACCCACAAACACTCCTAACATATAGACTTTGTTCCATAGATCAGAAAGAAGTTCTGAGACTCTTTTGTTTGCAAATCTTTTATTTTTATGTTTTGTTAACTTCATACATAATCACTATATCCATACCACTTTCACCTTGTCTTCTCCTCCTTCTCAAATTCATCATTAAGTTTTTGTTACATAAATATACATATTTATCCACACATGTATATAACATACTGATTCCATACAGTTTTAGTGTTGCTTGCATGTACATGTGCCAGGAATAACCACTTGGTTTTGATTAGCCTATATGAAAAGTTGAGCTTGGAAGGAACTTATCCTTTTTCCATGTAACTTTTCATCTAGGGATAGTCTCTTTTTCTGCATAGACATGTCAACTGATTGGTTGGCATTATGTTTTTCTTATTTAGGCAGCAATATTGTTGAGATCTCACAGGTTAATATTCCCTCAAGTGTAGGGGACACTATTCAACAGGAGATATTCTGGACCTATAAAAATCTTTTTATCATCTCTTCTGTGATTTTCTCTGAACCTAAGAAGTAGGGGTGATGTTGAAGTTATGTCAGCTGGAATTCTTTGTCTTATGTCTGAATCATTTTCTGTGTTTTTAACATTTATCCATATTTATAATATTTTCTATCTGTTGCACAAAAGGAAGTTTCCTTCTTGAGTGACAAGAATTACAACTATCTGTGTGCATAAGAATGAAAAAAGGAATAAATACTTAGAATGCAGTTAGAAATTGTACTGGTTTAAGATAATTGCAATAGTAGGTTTTCAACTAACATCTATTAGTAGTTAGCCATGGGCAGTATTAGGGGTCCTAGAGAAGTTCCACAAAAGACTGCAATCCAAATATGCAATCAGCCAGAGCATTTTTATTCTAACATGCTGAAGTCTGTAATCATATATAACAGCAAGATGGTAAAAAAAACGTGGAAGTTCCATTTAAGCACAGCCAAGGCATGTTCCTTGGACAACTAGGTCACTTTGAATATCATTGGCTTAAGCAATTGACAATCATAGTTGTAAGTTCTAATTGGCTAGGGATAGTGGGGGGCTGGTCAGAGTTATAGCTGTTCCATTTTTGGGTAGGCATGGACAATTCCCAGGCTTTGTCTTTATTTGTTTATTACCTTGAACTCTTGATTATGGGGCCTTTCTCAGTGGCTCAGGCTTTTGATGTTCTATCTCCCTCATCACTGATGTCAGGGGTACCAGTCATTTTTTGTTGTTGTTTTTGTTTATGGCTTCCTCAGAAACTGTCCACCTAGTATCAAGAGCATGTACTAAGGCCTAGTGATTAACTGATCTTTTAGGGCAGATTTTCATATTTGCCTGGCCTCAGTAGTTAACTAAATTTATATTAATAGGAATAATTTTATATTTAGGAGGTTATATAACAGTGGGATAGCTACTAGGTACCACAGAGATACAAATACCACTCTAAACCTTTGAGAAATCTTGCTGGGCTATTATCATTGTGGTACATTGCATTTGTGTATAAATATTACTTTTCAACATTGGGACCTTGCATAACTTTTTTAGAAACTGTGATATCCAGTACTCAGAGATGTTTTAGGTTAGTTTCAGCTCAGTTTCCCCAAGTCTTATGTCTTATGCATGTGACATCTAACATAGTGTCTTATTTTCAAGTTCTGGAAGTCAGTTGATGATGATAGCAATAGCCCATATGTTTTGAGAGACTATGCAGAGTTCCTTGTTGCTATATATGTTGTTATTCTGAAAAATATGCAGAGAGACACATGTAGGTAAACTTTTTCTATGTGGAATCTAGAAGTAAGTCTATTTTCAGGGATCTACCATTTATTCACCTACTTTCATTGTAATAGTGTATATGAATAATGTATTACTATAGTCCTGAAAAAACTTACAATCAAATTGAATTACTATTACGTAGCAAGTTGCTCTATGTTTGAAACATTTGGTCTTGAAAGGGAGCTCTTTAAGACAAAAGGTAACAACTGAAAATAGCATCAGAAAGTTCCTGAAGCTGACCAGATTCCCTAGGACGCTGGATCCTTTGAGTAAATAATAGGTTGCTAAGACATGCTAAGCAGAGACCAGAACAGTTGACTGGAAAAAGTAGAAACTAGCTAAACTTCCTGGATGAGGCTTAGACCAAATGAGGAACTTTTAAATGATTCTCCAACTTGTTGAGCTGCCTTCAGGCTATGAAATATGCTCCAGGTTCCCAATCACTTGTGCTAGAGTGGGCAAGAAACCCCAATAAAACTGTTTAGACTTTGATGGAATCTATAATTTGATCTACTCTAGGTGAAAAAGGCCAATGGCTTGACTTCAGTTCTGCTTTCACAAAATGTATGGGATGAGCTTTCCCCAGCTGTCTTAGAGTCAGAGCAAAGCTTGAAGGACACCATTGGAGCCTGTAGACTGGTAGAGACTACATGCTTGGGATAGCCAATCAGAAAAGGTAGATGATGCAGTCTCACCCCATATTTATTTATTTATTTTTTTATGAACAAAGAAGCCACACTTTCTATCCTTATATATTCTTGTTCAAGGTCCCTTCCCCCTCCCACCACATCAGGTCAATTTCTCTTCTCCACAACTCCCCATCAACCTCCTAGGCAGGCAGTTCCAAAGTCCCAGGGTCCCAATAATGCTTAGTTCAGCCTCTACTCCTGGCAAATCTAGTTTTCTACCCCTAACCTAAAGACTGAGTCAGGTGTTCCTCTAGGGGGAGTAGGATCCCAAAAGTCAGTCTAAGGTGTTTCTGATCCCATCAGTTCAGTGGTTATGGTTTGCAGCTTGGGCATGCTTTGCTTTTTTCTTCTTTGTTTGTTTGTTTATTTGTTTAGAGTCCACTAGTGAGTGAGTACATCCCCTGGTTATCTTTCTGGGTTTGTGATACCTCGCTCAGGAGGATATTCTCCACATCCATCCATTTGCCTGCAAATTTTAGGATATCATTTTTTCTTACTGCTGAGTAGTACTTCATTGTGTAGCTGTACCACAGTTTGTTAATACATTCTTCAGTTGAGGGTCATCTATGTTGTTTCCAGGTTCTTTCTACTACAAATAACACTACTATGAACATAGTTGAGGTAATGCCTTTGGAGTATGAGTGTGCATCTTTAGAGTATACACCCAGAAGTGGTATTGCTGGGTCCTTGGGGAGATTGATTCTCAATTTTCTGAGAAACTGACATACTGCATGCCAAAGTGGCTGAACAAGCTTACACTCCCACCAACAACGGAGGAGTGTTCCCCTTGATCCACGTCCTCTCCAGCATAGGCTGTCCTCTGTGTCTTTTATCTAAATCTAAAAGTGTCAGGTGGTATCTCAAAGTTGTTTTGATTTGCATTTCTCTGATGGCTAAAGATGATGAGCACTTTTTCAGATGCCTTTCAGCCATTTGTAATTCTTATGCTGAGAATTCCTTTTTTAGGTCTGAACCCCATTTTTTGATTGAGTTATTCAAGGTTTTAAGCTTTAGATTTTTGAGTTCTTTATATATCTTAAAGATCAGTCCTCTATCACTTTTAGGGTTGGTGAAAATCTTTTCCCATTATGTAGGATGTTGTTTTGTCCTTTTGACAGTGTCCTTGGCTTTACAGAAGCTTCTTAGCTTCAGGAGTTCCCTGAACTCCTGAATTCTATTCCATTGATCCACAAGTCTGTTTTTATACCAGTATCAGGCTGTTTTTATTATTGTAGCTCTATACTATAACTTGAAGTCAGGGATGGTGATGCCTCCTGAGGTTCTTTTGTTGAGCAAAATTGTTTTGGCAATCCTGGCTTTCCTGTTATTCCAAATGAAATTGGGTATTGTTCTTTCAAGTTCCAAAATAAAATGTGTTGAGATTTTGATGGGCAGTGCATTGAATCTGTAGGTTGCTTTTGGTAGAATTGCCATTTTTACTATGTTGATCCTACCTATCCAAGAACATGGGAGAGCTTTCCATTTTCAGATATCCTCTTCAAATTCTTTCTTCAGGGAATTAAAATTTTTGTTAAATAGATCTGTTACTTCTTTTGTTAGAGTTACTCCAAGGTATTTAATACTATTTGCAGCTATAATGAAGGGTAATATTTCCCTTATTTCTTTTTCAGCCTTAGTGTATAGAAGGGCTACTGATTTTTTTGAGTTAATCTTGTATCCTGCTAAATTGCTGAAGGTGTTCATCAGCCGTAGCAGTTCCTTGGAAGAATTTTGTGAGCCACTTATGTATACAATCATATCAACTGAAAATAGAGATAGCTTCACTTCTTCTTTTCCAATTTGTATCTGCTTAATATCCTTTCATTCTCTTGTTGCTTTAGCTAAAACTTTGAGTACTATATTGAATATATAAGGGGAGAGAGGACATCCTTGTCTTGTTCTTGATTTTTGTGGGATTGCTTTGAGTTTTTCTCCATTAAGTTTGTTACTGGCTGTTTGCTTCTTGTAAATCGCCTTTATTATATTTAGGCATTCTACCTGTATTACTGCTCTCTCCAGGGCTTTAATCATAAAGGAGTGTTAGATTTTGTCAAAGGTTTTTTCAGCATCTAAGGATATGATCATGTGTTTTTGTTCCTTT
This sequence comes from Sigmodon hispidus, assembly GCA_004025045.1. NCBI lineage: Eukaryota > Metazoa > Chordata > Mammalia > Rodentia > Cricetidae > Sigmodon > Sigmodon hispidus. Next base: position 14,940 of record PVIH01015311.1, on the reverse strand, counting down.
AGTATGTTTATATGATGGATAACATTAACTGTTTTTTTCATGTTATACTATCCCTGCATTTCTGCCATGAAGCCTACTTGGTCGTGGTGGATGATATTTTTTATATATTGTTGTATACGGTTTGCTAAAATTTTGTTGAGAATTGAAGCATCAATATTCATAAGGGAAATTGGTCTGTAATTCTCCTTCTTTGTTGTGTCATTGAGTGGCTTGGGTATTAGGGTAATTGTGGCCTCATAAAAGCTATTTGATAATATTTCTTAAGACTTGCTCAGACAAGTTCAAAGATGCCACTGCCAAACAAATTTAACTGCTTCCTGTTTAGATAATGAGATTTGTTGGAGATGGCCAGTCACTTGGATTCCTATAGCTATATGTAAAATGAGCCAAGGGGCTTCTTTTTGGATTACTGGCATTATGTAATGTTTCTGATGTCAACGTGCTGAATTTTTTTCTAGAAAAATAAATATTTTTGCTTTTGCTAGGATGTCTGATTGGGCATTTCTAGGCTGATTTGTAGGACCTAACAGCAGACTTTGTTGTATGAGGTTTCTGGCCTAGACTTTCAGACCTAGAACAGAGGTTTGACCAGTAGTCTGGCAGTCCAGCAGTCCAGCATTCAGCCAGTCCAACAAAAACCCACAAAGTTCCATAGAATTACATAGATGCTTAAATTAATTTTATGCTGATTGGCCTAGGGCCCAGCCAGATAACTTGCTAACTCTTTACTCTTAAACTAACCCATCATTCTTAACTTGTTCAAACTTTTGACTTTGTACCTTTTCTCAGTAGAATTTCAACTTCTTTCCTCTATGTCTCCTGGCATCTCTGCTTTGTTTTTCCTGTTCTCAGAGTTTTCTTAGTCTGGTAGCCCAGCCCAAACTTCTTGTCTACTTCTAGCCAATCAGCTTACTATTAAAACAGTAGGAGGTAGGGACAAATATTTACAACATACAAACATAATCGTACTACACTTCCTATCTGGGATGCATATACTTTTGTGTTACCCAGGGGGAAAAAATTTCACACAACAGTTACTAAACTCCTATGGAAGAAAGCATAAGACAATGTTTAGAAATGTGAATATGGCATAATCTAAAATGCCAGGTAGAACTTGTATTTTAATCATTATTAAACAATCCTCGTAAATTGTAAATGTACTAGAGTAATGGCTTAGTATTTAAGAGTAGTTGCTTTTATACAAGACCCCGGTTAAGTTCTCAGTAGCCATATAGACATCTCAAAAACAGCTGTAACTCTACTTTCAGAGTATCCAAGACCCTCTTCTGCATGGACAACCATCCCTATACTCACAGATGCACATAAATAAAAATAAAATAAATGTGTAGAAATGTACCTGAATCATAATAATTTATATGCAGAAATTCCCTTTTTTCTCATTTCTTCTCAGAAAAAAACAATACTTCAAGAGCTCAACATATATTCTTCTGAACTTTTAAATTATTGGAAATAAATAATAGTCATATAAAATGAGTTGTTGAACATATATCCTTACATAGATTAATCTAGCTTCATTTCATTCATTTGAATGATTATGTACATTTCCACAACACAGAAAATGCTATAATTTATATAAATACAATGTTTGTCAGTTTTTCATTGCTGTGAAGAAACAGCATGACCAAGACATCTCTCATAAAGAGCACTTTATTGCAGTTTGTTTACAGTTTCAGAGGTTTAGTCCATTATTATCATGGAGAGTAGGTAGTAGGCAGACATGGTGCTAGAGAAGTAGCTGAGAGTTCTGCATCTGGATCCACAGCGAACAAGAAGAGAAAGAGATACTGTGACAGGCTTGCACTATTGAAACATCAATTCCCCTCGCACACACCATGATCAGTGACATACTTCTTCCAAAAATGACATTCCTTCTAATCCTTAGCAAACTATTCCAAACACTAGGGATCTAGCATTTAAACATATGAGCCTATGAACACCATTTTCATTCAAGCCACAAAAACTACCTATCTATTGACAAATATTTTACTTGTGTCCATGTTTTTCTAATTACAAATATTTTTGCAACATATTTGCTCATATCATTCTCTAGATGTTATACTGTAGAAACTTAATCCTCCATTTACTTTGCTTATAATTAATGATAATTAATGTAGGTTCAATTTAGATACTGTTTACCAGAATGCAGTATATTCCTTTGCCTCAATAATAATGTACTTTACTATTATATGTGTATGTACTATATATATATGTATATATTAATTAGTCCTAAGCTATATTAGTAGATGCATAAATGTAAGTGCTTATATGAATCTTTTAAATAAAATAGATAAGTGTATAAATAGGAGAAACATTTATAAACTTACACATTTATATTTGTATTGTATATTATTAATTTTCCTATAAATCTTTTTATTTTATTTTGGTATAGTAAAAAGGAACTTTTCAGTTACCAAGTTACAAATATTTTTGCAGCTTTTTTTTTGAACAAGGTCATAGTATGTAGGTGAAGTGCCTATGTACTTATGTTTTGACCCTGTCTACATAACCTTTTAAGTAATAGAATAGCAGGTAAACATAACTATGTCTACCTACAACTTTATTTTTAACAAAATGCTGTTATGCTGTCCAGACCCCTGAGATCTGTGCTCTATAACCTAGCCAAATGTCACCAAATGGTCTAGAGAAGTAGTTCTCAAAATTTCTAGTGCTGCTACATTTCTAGTGCATGCTGTGGTGACCCTAACCATAACATTGCTTTAGTTAGTTCTAAATAATTTCAATTATGATATTTTAATGAAACATAATGTAAATATCTGATAAGTATCTCCTGTGAAAAATCCTTAAAGCCAAGTAGTTGTAACCCAGAGGTTGAGAATTGTTGATCTAGAATTAAAGTACTAGATGAAAAAACAAGATATCCAGAATTTGGCAAATTGTTATATTTTTTTGCATTTTATTTCCTTGTGAAAATAATTTTGCTAGCAAATAGGCAGTGGTCAGAATGGCTGAATAAATATTGACTTTAAAAATATAGATACAATAGAGAAATATATGGCAAAATCAAACAAGAGATGAAAGATTACATTGACTTTTTAGCAAGAGTTCAAAGGATCTTCATATTGAGAATAAAAGAGAATTCAGATTCCTTTTCTCATTTTGTCTGAGCATTATTGACAGGTCATAATTATGAATAAGTATAAGTATTAGAGCAATTGCCTCTAGGTATACTGATATATCCATTGGTTTCATTACTCTAACATGAATAACAAAAGGTCTCTATCTGACACTACTTATCAGTTTCACCACATTTATTTTCCACATCTTTGTGCTAATTGAAACTTATTGCTTCAGGTAATATTCAAAAAGAGCTGATTTGAAAGGTTAGCATGATATAGCCTTATATTTGCTATGGGAATATTTGGCAGCAGTAGAAAAAAAATTGTTTTATTTTCCCATACAAACTATACAGTTGTCTTTCTAAAACAGATTATGGTTTATATAGTATAATTATTTTAATTCTGCTTTATCTTAATTATGTACTAACTAATCTGTTTTTTATTGTCCTCTGTGTTAAATGTTATCTAGAAAATAAACCGATATTCTTTTGTTATTACAGAGTTAATGTGAAAATAAAAATATATACTCATCTCACCTTTAACAAATTCCCACTTTTGATTCATGCATATCAAATCAAAGGCCTTCAACATTTATTTTACTTATTATTTAAATACCTATACTTCTTCATAATTTTATCTTTCAAATTTGTTTTACTGGGAGTAATGCCTATTTTGTTTTAATGTTATATGCTTGAGGACCATATTGAAATTTTTGTTAGTTTTCTTTATATAAACATGTCTTTAATTTTGATAGTAAAAGAAAATACTTTTTTGTTGTCCTGTCTGATGATTATTTTTTGGTTAATTTTGCAATAATATGACAAAAATACCTGAGTATAGATGCTTAAAGAAAGAAACAATTGTTTTAGATCACATTTAAACCATAGTCTTTTATAGCAAGGAATTCATGGTGGCAGAAACATGTGGCAAATTGTCACTTTGCCTTTAAAGTCAAGAAAAAGGACATCGCGTTCTTCATGTCCTTCACAGTAGAACCTCCCCACCCTTGGAATGATAATACCCAAATTTACTGTGTGTCTTCTAACACATCTAACCCAATTTAAAGCTCCCTCATAGACACCCAGATGTATGTTTTGTAAAAGTTTCTGGCCCAGAACTTTGGGCCTAGACCAGAGGTTTGACTGGTAGTCTGGCAATCTGGCACTCCAGTAGTCCCACAGAATCACACAAACACAATATTTTTACGTTAATTGACCTAGGGTCCAGGCATATAACTTGCTAACTCCTTCATCTTAACCTAACCCATGATTTTTGTTCAGCCATGTAGCTCAGTACCTTTTCTCAACAGCATTTCAACCTCTTTCCTTTGTGTCTCTTGGTATCTCTGTGGCATCTCTGCTCTGAGATGTTCCCAAAGTTTTCTTAGTCTGGTAGGCTGGCCCACACTTCCAGTATGCCTCTGGACAAGCAGGATTTTGTTGAACCAGTAGGAGGTAGGTACAAATATTTACAATGTACCAATGTAATCCCACTACACTTATGTGTAATATGTGGCTTTACATCTTTACTTGATAGTCAGGCTTGCTATGGAGAGTAGAATAGCTACTAGTCACTCAGCTGCTGTTCCATAATGCTGGGCCAGGTCTATAAAAATCTAAATTAGGTTCCTTAAATGTTTTCATTCTATAAAATCTCTCAGAAAATAATTATTGATGGCATGAAATTCTGGAAAATTTATACAATATTTAAAACTGAGAACACAGTTTGAGAAATGTAATATTAGTAATATTATCATGTAACTCTCACAGTTATTACTTATATAAATATAACATATTATGCCCTTAAGATATATGGTAGTGACTATTACTTCTAGTCATGTAACCTATACACCATAACACTATACTAAATATGAGATTATTATAACAGATTAAGTATATTGTAGCTTGAATATGACATTTACTCCTTATACTAATGTGTTTGTGTTCTTGGTATGTATGTTGCTTCTAACAACTTTAAACAAAATATAGTTATCTATAAAGAAAGAAACTCAATGAAAGAAAAATTTTCCTAGCATGCAGAGGATGCCAACTGGCCTGCAACAGGTCTTTGAACATATATTATCGCTTTTAGTTTAGTGCTTTCATAGAATTCCTGAGTGTGTGAATGTCAATCATTGATTCTTCTGCAATTTCCTGGGTACTTTTTCTTGTCTTCATTTGGCCTCTTTAATATCAGTGTGATAGTTTTTGTGTTATCCTATTAAACTTTATTTTTTATATTTTAATACTGGCTTTTAGAAGCCTGTGCTTTACTTTTTCAATATTTTTTATTATTTGGTGATTTTATATCATGCACCCATCATACTCAGTTATCAGTCCACTCAGTTCTATGTCCACACTTATGACCTCCTCATTTACAAAAAAAAGCCCATTCATACTGCTCCTTTACTTACTGGAGCATAAATAAACTCCCTGTGGCCAGCCCCTTAAAGAAAACAAGTCTTTCCTCACTCACACTTCTGCCAGAGGTCATGAATGCAGAAGTGAAGCACTGTGTCATTTAGCTATGTTCTAGCCTTGAGCTCTTATATACAATGACTTTTTTTAAAGTCTACTAATGAGTGAGTACATCTCCTTTATATCTTTCTAGGTTTGAGATACATCACTCAAGAGGATATTCTTCAATTCCATCTATATGCCAGAGATTTTTAGGATATCATTTTTTCCTACTGCTGAGTAGTACTCCATTGAGCAGATTTACCACAGTTTGATAATCCATTCTTCATATGAGGGACATCTAGATTGTTTCTTGGTTCTTGCTATTACAAATAATGCTGCTATGAATATAGTTGAGCAAATGCTTTTGGAGTGTGAATGTATGTCTTTAGGGTCTATGCCCAATAGTGGCAGTGCTGTTTCCCGGTTTTCTGAGAAATTGTCACACTGCATTCCAGAGTGCCTGTCCAAATGGATCAAAGATGTCAACATAAACCCAGCTACACTGAATATGATAAGAAAAAAGTGAGAAATACCCTCCAACACATTGGCACAAGTGACTACTCCCTAAATATAACACCAGTAGCACAGACACTAAGAATAACAATTAAAAATGTAACCTTCTGAAACTGAGAAGTTTCTGTAAGGCCAAGGAGACAATCAAAAATACAAAACAACAGTCTACAAAATGGGAAAAGATTTTCACCAATGCTACAAATGACACAGGATTGATCTCTAAAATATACAGAGAACTCAAAAAACTAGAGCCCAAAGCCCTAAATAACCCAATTAAAAATGGAGTTCAGAACTAAAAAGGGAATTCTCAGCAGAATTACAAATGGCTGAAAGGCACTTGGAAAAATACTCAACATCTTTAGCCATCAGAGAAATGTAAATCAAAACAACTTTGATATACCACTTTATACCTGTCAGAATGACTAAGATTAAAAAACACAGATAACAGCCTATGCTGGAGAGGATGTTAAGCAAGGGAAATACTCCTCCATTGTTGGTGGAAGTGTAAACTTGTTCAACCAATGATTTTCTAATAGAACACAGAATGAGAGTGGATTTGAGTGAAAGGGGAAGTGAGGAGATACTGGAAGGTGTTGAGGGCAAGGAAACTGTAATCAGAATATATTATGTAAGAAAGGACTAATTTTAATAAAATAATACAAGAAACGATAATCCTTACAACCTCTTGGCCTGTGTGCAAGTCTGTGTGGGCATTTATTTCATTAATAGTTATTTTGTGAGAACCCAGTCACAATGGTGTCACCATTGTGCAGATTTTTCTGGGTTCTATAAGAAAGAAGGGCACGTCAGTAAACACTATTTCTTCATGGACTCTGCTTTATTTTCTGTCTACAGGTTCATGTCAAGCTGAGGTGCTGCCCCAGCTTTCATTAGTGATAATCTGTGATCCAGACCTAAAAAGCAAATAAACCCCTTTCTTCTCAAGTTGCATGTGTTAATTGTGTTTGGTCACAGCAGTGGAAATGAAGACAATCCCTCAACTAGCATTAAAGCTCAGGGAGTTTGTGGAAACTTTAGGATTTACATCTTCATAGAATAAGTGGGTCACTGCTGGTAGATATTCTAGTTTGAGTTCTCTTACTCTGATTAAACAAACTAACCAAAAGTAACCAAGTGGAGAATTATGGCTAATTTTGGCTGTGACCTAGGAATACTTCAAAAGAGAACTTCTAATAGATTTTCTTGTGCAATTTTTTGGGGTTGGATTTTCTTGAGTAGTGATTTACAGAAGAGTGTCAGGAAAACTGTGGGCACCGTCATCTCTGAGCAGTTAGTCTTGGGTTGTATAAGAAAGTTACAAGAGCAACACAAGAGATATGGTAAGAAATGTTCCTATCATTGATTTTTGTTTCAGGTTTTCACCTTGTGTTCCCTTTATGATGAACAAGTTAGTAAGCTGAATACTCAATGTTTTATCATAGCAACAGAAGCAACTAACACAAGAAAAGCATTTATTTACCTTACACTTACAGATCACAATACATATTTGTGGAATTTAGGTCAGAAAAAATCAAAAAACTTAAAGCAGAAAGCATGGCGAAATATTGCTTGTTAGATTGCTCACATGCTCATATATTGCTACATTTCTTGTATAACCCATGACCACCAGCTCAGAAAATTGTGTAGCCTATAGTGCTCCTGTGCCCTCTTACATTAACTAGTAATCAAGGTGATCTACCACAGACATGCTTGAGGGAAAATGTGATCTGGACAATCCATCTGTGTTGGCTTTCCTCTCAGGGGACTGTAGGTGTTGTCAACTTAAAAAGTACAATAAGTATTAAGGTCTTATAGGTTAACATCAATATTTTTTGGTTTTGTGTTCTACAGAAATCTGTTCTACAGAAAACATAAGTATATCCATTCTCTTGCCATCAGAGGTACCTTTCTTCCATTATGCTTTCTTTGTCATGATGAACTATAACTATAAATTTAAAAATTAATACTTTCCTTCCTAAAATTAACTCTTGGGTTCCCTTTTGTTGATGATGTTATTGGTTTGTTCCTGACTTTGCATTTTTGATACAGGGTTTCTCTGGAACTCACTCTATAGATCAGATTGACCTCAAGCTCCTAGCAATCTACCTCCCAAATGCAGAAAACAAACACATGTGCCACCATGTCCAGCATTTTAAAATGCTTTTTGACCACATCTTGAAAGTAATTTGCTGAGTAACATATATAAACATATCTAAAATACAAAGATACAGTAAAAAACAAGCATAAAAATTTTAAACATTACATTTATATTGAACAGAAAGAACAGACCGAACTGGAGAGGAGAGAGTTATAGTGAAGACTTAGTATGTTACTGGGGATTAATATAAAATGTGAAACATGTATAATAAGGACAAACTCAAATCAGATTTCTTTCTTGCTTTAATAATTAATTAACTTTAGCTTGCTGTATAAGTCCTCAAATTAACTTTTTACTTTGTAGGGCTTCTAAATAAAATGTTATATACACAACAATTCTACACAATCTACTTTCATAAAATACTTTTGTAATACTGATAAACTTGTTACAAAATCTTTTGTAATGTCAGTCTTATTCTTTATATTTCTACACTTAATACCATAAATTTTTATTATTTTCAGCCCAATCTTTTTCTAAATCTCTCCAGTTCAATTTCCCAATCCTTTTGCATAAATTCTACTTAGTATTAATATTAAAAGCCCTGAGCCAGATATTGGAGAAAAGCTGAAAGATTAGAGAGACAGAAGAACAAGCCTCAGTCACTTCTTACCTAGTCACTACTCAGGATTTCTCTGACTGAATGTCTCTGAATCCTCAGCTGAAAGGAAGTAGGGGACAGGCAAAGTGCTGAACTTACCATCTCCTCCTGCCTGGTCTTTCTTTTGCTGACCAGCTATCTCACTTTTTGGTTCAACTTTCCTAGTGTTCATATTAAAGGCTTGTGTATTTTCCAAGTACTGAGAGTTTAGGCATGGGATCTCAAGTGCTGCAGTCAAAAAACGTGTGCTACTACAGCCTAGCTTTGTTTGGCTTTGAATCCAGAGATACAGATGAAGCTCTGCTTCATGAGTTCTAGGATTAAAGATGAGTTACCACTTCCTGACCTGCATGGCTAACTCTTGTGTATAGCTCTGTCATTAGATTTTTGAGGTAAACTTTATTGGATATACAATATATCCCAACACAGATTTCCAAGTCCCTTCCAATCTCCATGTACTTTATTTTAATAACTTGACAAGTCTAATTTTGCTGCTCATATACTTATGTGTGTGGTGCTATCTAATAGAATTAGTTTGATATACCAGTAACCGTAACAGTAAACTGACTTTAAAATAGTCATGTGTCAATAGTTTCTTAGCTAAAGTTGGAGATTAATGAATCCTTCCTCACTCTATGCTGGAATGCTGACTGGTATTAACTTGTGTAGGATGTAGATTACTCCAGATGCTTTGAGTTCTTGAGTACACTGATCCTGCCCAGCCATATTCAGAAGACTTGTACTCTGCACTTTAATCACTTACTCGTTTGTTAACTAATTGCTACACATAAACACATAGAAATTTTTCTGATAAGATTTCAAAGGTATATTAATCTAGGGGTGCAAAGATACAAATTTAGAGAATAGTTTGATAGTATGTCAAATTATCAAAATAATAGTAGTAGGATCAACCACCTAGGACCTATTATCTCAAACATGGTATCTTAGATATATTAATGATACCAGGAATGTTTTTCTTCTATGAAATGAACTATAAATTCAGTTAAAAAAATGTTGCCTATAACCTTTGTGTCACTATTGATATCATTGGTGCACCTTGACATGCCATCTGTTACTATTGTCTATGGCATACATAGGTAAGAAATTTGGTGACATTTTCCCCCATTAGTTTATGTTACAATTAGTCACTAAATTAATGTCAAGGTAACTATTTTTCTCATGTTGTCACAACTAAATTTAAAAAATAAAATCAAGTTTTATAATTATATGTACATGATGCACCTACATTTTAATGTGTGTGCATGCATGTGTAGGCACGTGTACACTTATATACATATATGGTTGCTGGCAAAGGTATTCCTATATCACTCCCACTCTTTTTCTTTCCTTTAATTTTAATTTCTATAACATTTAATTTTTTAAATTATTATTGAATCATTCTCCCATTCTCTTTCCTCCTTTCAAATACTCCCATGTATCCATCTCCTTTCTGTCTCTTAAATTCATGGCCTTTTCAGAGGTGATTCTAGACAAGGCTTCTCTGTGTAACCCTGGCTGTACTGGAAATATCAGCATAAACCAGGCTGGCTCTGAACTCACAGAGATCTACTTTCTTCTTTCTTCTGACTACTGGGATTAATAGCATGTAACACCATCACCTGATTTAACCTCTATTTATTTAGTCACTGTTACACACACATACACATACACACTTAACTACATAGGTTTTGTAATAATGTTACCTGTATGCTTATGATCTCAGGATTTATTACAAAGTATTCTAGTATGGTCTGCTACTGAAACTGGAGCTAATTGATATATCATCTAGGCTTTCTGGCTAGTGAACTTCAGGGATATGCTTGTTTTTATACTGTGTTTCCTGAGATTACCAGGATGCATATCATTATACTTAGTTTTTACGTGGATACTAGGGTATAAGCTTAGGTCTTTGTGTTAGTATAGAAATCACTATACCCACTGACCCGCCTCATCCAATCTAATGTCTTGAAAACAAATACTGTCAATCAATCTCTTCTTCTTCCTGTTTTTTTTCTCTTACAATTTTAAAGATTTTATAAAGATGTCTCCTTTTAAACAATAATTTTAATTTCTTTTTGTTATTGTGTTAAATAAATCACTTATTTGAAAGATCTAACATTCTAATAAATTAGAAATATCTATGAATTTTTATGAAGAAAGAATCTTGTAAAATAATTTATTTTTAATAAAATAAATGGATACAAATTTGTTTAAATTAAATGGTAGGTAACACAGAGATGGATCTATAGAAGATGGTATCATAAAAGCTTCACTTATATAACTTGCTTCATTTTTATAATTGCCTCCATGGTAGTATTACAATCCACTTTTATTGATGAATAACAGTATATAAAGTATTATATAATTTTTAATCATATTCACAATTGTATATAAGGAACTGGCTATTTCAGTTTCTTGGTAAGAAGAAAGTTTGACATTTTTAACATCATGCCATATTTTTCGCCTCAATGAGAACAGCAGACAATTTCTATGTGTTCTTATGGTGATGGAGGTAGGTGAAAACATATTCACCATATTTTCTAAGTCTTTACTGGCTTCTAGTACAATATACATTAGTTTTATTTTTGTGAATAGCAATCAAAATGTGGTGTATAGTAAAGCTTATTTTGCTAGCTTAGATAAGTTTCTATCAGGTGATGTTGATTAATTTCTATGTGAATTTTCAGTAATATGTCAATTTCTATGTGAATTTTCAGTAATATGTCATTGGTAAAGCCTTTTTGTGTACTGCACTACATACTGCAGCCACAGAGATTCTATATTAGAATTAGAAATGCCACAGAAGCATCTTTGCTGCTAAATTTTAACCAACAGGTTACTTTGGAAAATGTTGCCTATCAAAGAAATTCTTAAAGAGGGAAGTAATAAAAGTACCAGTGTATGCATCTCAGTTTTCTTTCACAGCTTGCATCTGTTGTTATTAACTGTTTCCTTTATGGCATTTTCCATATATGAATATTAATGTTCATTGCTTAAAGTTAATACCCATCACTATTCCATGTTCTCCTCTCACTGACTTCTTAGTCTCTTATTTTACTTTTAGGTTCTGCACATAAGAAACATAATCTTATTTGTCTTTTTTTTTCATTGCTTGTTTTACTTACCCCACCTTTTATAATCCTTCCTTTTCCTTATAATCTCCTTTCTACTTTCATATCATGTGTATAAATGTGGATGTGTGTATATTTCATACCTAGCTTCCTCATGTGAAGAAAAACAATTGATATTTGTTTTTCATATGTCACCAGTTTTATTTATTTCCTATAGGCAATCCAGTTTTATTTTTCTTTATGCTTGTATTTCTATTTTGACAACTATCCATTTTGTATATTTTCCATATATTAAATGCACAACTTTTTGCTTATTGTTATTTATTATAAATTCTAGATATTAAATGTTAGTCAGATATACAGTTGGTTGTGATGATGTCTTACACATTTAACAAAAACTTGAAATATTGCAGAGACAGTACATAGTCAAATTCTAGACAGACAGCTCAGGAATTTCTTGATCCTTTAGTACAAGGACATACAACTGAGATTCAATAGCACACTCCTTTAATTGAGCACAAGGAAAACTGGGAGTGGTGACCTACATCCTTAATCCCATAACTCCAGAGACAGATTGTCCTCTGTTTCTGTGAGTTCAATGCAGGCTATAAAATAGAGTGTTCACACCTTTAATCCTAACCTTACCTAGATGATATGCAACTGACAAGAAGGGTATATAAAGCCTCTTAGAAAGCCAGCAGTGCAGAAGTGACCTACAGAAGGACTAGGAGCTGAGGCTGAAATTGCAAGACAGCTGGGTGATAACTGACTGAGATGTTTCCTCTCTCTGATATTTCAGCCTTCCCCAGATATCTGGCTCACAGTCTCTTTTCTTACAATCTGAACTGGTGCTACAGTTGGTTATGATTTTTTTCCATTGGACTTTCTTCATTCTTTTTTTATTTGTTGTACAAATGCTTTACAAATTTTATTCAATCAGTTTTTTTTTAATTTTAGAAATTATTTTAAAGGATATCTAACTTTGCAGAAATTTTCAGCATGTGTCTACATTTTTAAGTTTTTTGCTCATGATTTAATCTAGAGGTTTTATATTTTTACATATATGCCTTTGTACATATTGGCCTTTGGTACATTTTTGGATAGGTTTTTTTTGAGATAAAAGAAGAATACTCAAGTTTATTCTTCTACTTCAGAATACTTTTACCAGGTGCAACAAGTTAAAAGAAATATCTTGTAAATAAAAAAGAATACATTTCTTGCTATTTATATTCATTTATATATTTATCATTATTTAAAGAATATTTAAAATGATAAATACTCAAGTTTTAACTCGTGGTATGTGAGATACAAGAAATTAATAAATTTATTTAAAAATTATAATTTATATATGTATTTACAGACAAATAGATCTTTTTGGAAACTTATTATTTTGTAGCTCAAACTGGCTTCAAACTTGTAATTTTCTTGCCTCATTTTCCTAAATGCTATTATGGTTGACAGTTTTTCTTATTCTCAAAGATGAATTTTGCATCTCATTAAAAAATTTACTGTCAATTGAAAATTTTGCCTTCAGATAATGGCCTACAAAATAAAGCAAATATTCATATGATACAGCATGCAGGATATCTATAATAGAGCAAAGGAAATATCAGAAGCTGGTACATTTCAGCAGCAGTGTGAAGAAAGTGTAGAATTTTGGATTATCTGAATGTAAGAGTAGGTGATAAAATATTTCTAACATTCAGATAATCCAAAATTCTTTATGTAAAAATATCTGGTAAAAAATTTATTGATATAAACAAAGCATACTATCAGCAGAAAATTAAAGAAAATCATTATGAATCATTACAGCAAAGACATCGTCAACCACTATTTCTAAGTCAGGAAGAAAACAAAATAATTATAATCACACCAAGTCAGCTAGCTCACATTTTAATTATTTTTAATATGATTGGTCACTATAGTAGACTCTCATAGCTTTAAGAATATGGTATCAACACTTTCCAAAGACTGTAAGTTGAGCTCTACAATTATTTATTTATTGTAATAAATTCCACACTGTACTGTCAATTAATTTGCTACAAAGGAAATTAAAGTTATTCCTAAAAATTAGAAATTATTCATGCTCATTAAATCAAGTATAACTTATAACAATAAGCTATAATTCTACAATAATTTGTGTTGTAATAAGAGTCAAGCAATGAGTCTTTCAAAAGATATAAACCAAGGCATAAATACATATACATATGGACACCTGATTTTTTCTTCATAATGAAGCCAAGAATACACATTAAAATAAGAACAGCATCTTCAACAAATGATGATGCTCAAAAAGGAAGACTGCATGTACAGCAATGTGTAGAGCAATGCAAATAGACCAATTCTTATATCTCTCTGCATAAATCTTAACTACAAGTAGATCAAAGACCTAAACCTAAAATCAATATACCAGACCCAGTAGAAGAGAAAGTGAAAAATAGGTACAGGCAAAGACTTTCTGAACAAAACATTGTCAGCATAGGCATAAAGATCAACAACTAATAAATGGGACTTCATGAAAGTGAGATGCTTCTGCATGGCAAAGGATATTGTCTTTTAGACAATAGTTCATCCTATGGAGTGAAAGACAGGTTTCTTTGACTAATTCCATACTCTGTAGAAGAAAAATATCTAAAACACCAAAAGAACTTGAAAAACAAGATATCAAGAAAACCTATAAAAATTGGAGGAGGTCTAAACAAAGAATTCTCAAAAAATGTCAAATATATTTATGGTTGTGAGCCTAGCCTTTAACGGCTGAGCCATCTCTCTCAGCCCAGGCAACATTCACTCAAAATTGTCTCCAGAATAAACTCTTATTTTCTTTGAAAAAAAAAAAAAAGATGCAGGCAAATGGATGGACTTGGAGAATATCCTCCTGAGCGAGGTATCACAAACTCAGAAAGATAAGCAGACGATGTACTCACTCATTAGTGATCTCTAAACAAACAAACAAGGTAAAAACCAAGCATGCCCAAGCTGCAAACCACAACCACTGAACAGCTTGGGATCAGAAACATCCTGGACTGACTCTTCGGATCCC